>ML427734.1:44916-79970 GCA_005239525.1 Nicotiana knightiana
TTAAGGACACTTGGTCCTGAAGTTTGAGTTTCTAGTTCAAAAGTTAAGGACACTTGGTCCTGAAGTTTGAGTTTCTAGTTCAAAAGTTAAGGACACTTGGTCCTGAAGTTTGAGTTTCTAGTTCAAAAGTTAAGGACACTTGGTCCTGAAGTTTGAGTTTCAAGTTGAAAAGTTGAGGACACATGGTTCTGAAGTTTGAGTTTCAAGTTGAAAAGTTAAGGACACTTGGTCCTGAACTTTGATTTCCAAGTTCTAAAGTTAAGGACACTTGGTGCTAAACTTAGACTTGCATTCACAGAACTTAAGGACACTTAACTTTTGGAATTTCAAAATCAATACACTTAGTCCTAAATTTAAATTCACAAGTTAAGGACACAAATTTAAGCAATTAACAAATAATAAAATACATTAAGGGACTTACGGTTTTTTGCGACCTTNACTTCAAACTCCATAGGCAAACCTTCATCAATGTTCATTTGTGTACTTGGAGGAGTAGGAGTAAGAACAGAAAATGATGGACCATCATAACCAATACTATCACCTTTCTTCCTTTTCCTAATATATTGGTTAAGAGCTTCATCTTTGTTTTGATCTGCAGACAAAACTATATATACACATTAGTTTGCTGCAAGTTGTCAGGAGTTTCAATTATAAATATAATATTTAGGATACAATCAATACTTGTCTCGTTCACACCGCCTTCTTGTATTTTTTCAACAGACGATTGAGCTGACATATTGGTTGCATTTTCTTTATCTTCCAACTGTACATTTTCTTTATCTTGCAATTGTTCTCCATGTTCTTCAATTGCAAGTTCACAAGGTTCTACAAAATATTTAAAAGAGCTAACACAATTAGTACTTGTTATGTATAAAATTAAAAAAAACCATTGTCTAACCTTTTGCAACTGTCAAGATGATCCCAGTTAAATCATTATCTTCAATAGCATTTTCTTTGCTTCCAATATTGTCTGGAAGAGATCGAGGTGTAGAGAGATCACATGTTCCATTTATGCATTCGGAAACAGTCTCACTTGTGCTTGTTCCTTTGGTATTTTTGAAATCTTGAGATTGTACTCCATTTCTCTCTTGATACTCCACTCCATCCTCTTCCCTTGCAGCTTCAAAAGATTCTGTAACATTTACAATTAATACTCATTCTAATAATTTACTAAAACTAACATTCAACAAAACATGAAAATTCCATCTAACCTAGATTGGCAAAATTTTGAAATCCAAACTTCTCTTTATATGTGAGAGGTGTAGACATATCATATGTTCCTTCAGAACATTTGCATACAACCTCACTTACACTTATTCCCAATGGACTTTCTAAATCCTGAGATTGCATTAAACATTTACAGATTTTCTCTGTTACTCCCGTCTCTTTTGGATTTTCCTGCTCTTGAAATTCTACAACATCTTGAACTTCCATTCCATCAATAGATTCTACATATATTTGTAACACAAAAAAGTTTATATGTATTACACTATTTAATATAAATTTCAATGACAAAAAATTCATAATCTATATCTAACCTTTCCTAATTTGAGTGCCAATAACAGTTTCATCATCTAGATGTGCATCCCTATAATCGCTTTCATACTGAACTTCTGCATGCACATCCGTATCATTACGTTCACCACCACCTGCATCTTTATTAATTGTCACATAGGTTCTGCACCATCACCATGATCATCAACTCCATCTTTACTAATTGGAACACTAGATTCTCTCTCTATGTTCCGTTCATCAGCTTTCACAAAAATCTTCAACAAAGTATCAATCTTTGATCCTAGACTTTTCTTTAAATCCTGTGAAAGAAACTAAATTAGAAACTTAAGGACAGACAATCCTTAAGTTTGAATTCCAAGTTAAAAAGTTGAGGACACTTGGTCCTTAAGTTTGAATTCCAAGTTAAAAATTTAAGGACATGCAGTCCTTAACTTTGAATTCCAAGTTCAAAAGTTAAGGACATGCAGTCCTTAACTTTGAATTCCAAGTTAAAAAGTTGAGGACACATGGTCCTTAAGTTTGAATTCCAAGTTCAAAAGTTAAGGACAAGCAGTCCTTAACTTTGAATTCCAAGTTAAAAAGTTGAGGACACTTGATCCTTAAGTTTGAATTCCAAGTTAAAAAGTTGAGGACACTTGGTCATTAACTTTGAATTTCAAGTTCAAAAGTTAAGGACAAACAATCCTTAAGTTTGAATTCCAAGTTAAAAAGTTGAGGACACTTGGTCCTTAACTTTGAATTCCAAGTTCAAAAGTTAAGGACAGACAATCCTTAAGTTTGAATTCCAAGTTAAAAAGTTAAGGACATACAATCCTTAACTTTGAATTCCAAGTTAAAAAGTTGAGAACACTTGGTCCTTAAGTTTGAATTCAAGTTAAAAAGTTGAAGACACTTGGTCCTTAACTTTGAATTCCAAATTCAAAAGTGAAGGACATACATTCCTTAACTTTGAATTCCAAGTTAAATAACTTTGAATTCCAAGTTAAAAAGTTAAGGACAAGAGGTCCTTTACTTTGAATTGGTGTCCTTAACTTTAAACTAACTAAAATTAATAATATTACCTTCATATCATTTACAATCTTTTTTTCTATCACAGATATCTTCTGATTTATTCTAGTAACTTCAGCCTGCAGATCCTTTTTAAACTGCTCTGATAATCTCTGAATCAAAAACCATAAAAGCAAAAAAGTCTCTTAAGCAAAAAACAATCAAATAAAAAACTAATGCTATTAAAAGACAGAAAACTTACTTTAACAATTTCCTTAAAAATGGCTTCATCAAATTGTGTGGAAGAAGGCATTGAGCTTTGATCTTGAGAAAATTCCTCATGCACAGTAACATCCTCCGCATCTTCTTCACAAGCAATAAATGGTGCCACCTCGATCAATATGTACAACTGTTATATAAGAAAAAAAACACATAAGTTTTCAGAACTTAAAAACATAAACAAAAAAAAAATCGAGTAATCAGATTAACTTACACTTTCATTATGGAAGTATCTTTTACACAGAGAATCATATTGTGGAGATTTCATGTCTGAATAACATAACATCCGAGGATAGCCACATTCTCAAAAGTTAACAAATTATTTTTCTTGGAAAATTGAAAACACTTCCATAATCCAAACACAAAAAGCAAAAGGAAAGCCAAGTAGAGTGTAGCTATCCTTGTCTTTATCTTTGTCTTTGTCTTTCTCATTCTCATTCTCATTCTCATTGGGCTTCAAACATTTCTTCAATGATTTTAATAATGTTTCATAACATAGAGAGCCCCAGTTGAATGAAGAGCAAAGTAGATCATCATCTACAATTTTCATTAACTTCTCAGACACGTTCCTACTCTTCCGCTTACCCAACAAAACAGATTCAACAAAATATATTGTTGCTAACTTCACAACATCATCATCGCTGCCTTCAAATGACGAAGTTGTACCATCTGGGTGGCTAGAAATAAAATCATACAAATCACCTAACTCAATACGATCCTTTCCATGGAAATAGACTTTCAAAAGCCTATCTCTTTTTCATCCAAACCTTTAATATCCAGTGTAGAAGAACAGTTCAAACCAGTGATTATATTAAATGCTTCCCGTGTAAACTTAAGTTCATGGTCAAAAACCTTGAACGCCATCGAATTAGCGTCATTACTTACAATTTCAGAAAGTAATAGACAGTGAATAAGTTTACCAAAAAACTTCACACTTTGTAACTTGAAAAAGTTCCCGAAAATACCATCCCTTAATTTCTTCCACTGCCGGTTTGACAAAAAACTTTTTATCATTTCCTTATATTGTAGATCTCCTTTCCAATAGCTCATGAGGTTTCGCCAAACATTAAACTCGAACACACGATCTCCTTCCATTATAACACTACAAAGAAGGAAAAAGAACATAAAACATTAAACTAGAACACACGATCTCCTTCCATTATAACACTACAAAGAAGGAAAAAGAACATAAAAGATTTGAACAAGCAGTCCTTAACTTCAAGTTTCAAGTTAAAAAGTTAAGGACAAGCAGTCCTTAACTTTAAGTTTCAAGTTTAAAAGTTAGGACAATAGGTCCTGAACTTCAACTTTCAAGTTTAAAAGTTAAGGACACTTGGTCCTGAACTTCAAGTTTCAAGTTCAAAATTTAAGGACGAACAGTCCTTAACTTCAAGTTTCAAGTTCAAAAGTGAAGGACAAGCAGTCCTTAACTTCAAGTTTCAAGTTAAAAAGTGAAGGACAAGCAGTCCTTAACTTAAAGCTTCAAGTTAAAAAGTTAAGGACAATAGGTCCTTAACTTATAGTTTTAAGTCCTTAACTTAAAAGTTTAAATTAAAAAGTTAAGGACAATGAGTCCTTAACTTATAGTTTTCAGTCCTTAATTTTGAGATCCAAGTCCAAAAGTAAAAAACACTTCGTGCTTAACTTTTATGAACACATTTAACTAAAAATTCATAAACACAGTTAGCTTATGAATTCGAACGTTTCAAGTTCAAAAGTTAAGGACAAGCAGTCATTAACTTCATGTTTCAAGTTAAAAAGTTAAGGACAAGAAGTCCTTAACTTAAAGTTTCAAGTTAAAAAGTTAAGGACAATAGGTCCTTAACTTATACTTTTCAGGCCTTAACTTGAAAGTTCAAGTTAAAAAGTTAAGGACAATATGTCCTTAACTTATAGTTTTCGGTCCTTAACTTAAAAGTTCAAGTTAAAAAGTTAAGGACAATAGGTCCTTAACTTATAGTTTTCAGTCCTTAACTTAAAAGTTCAAGTTAAAAAGTTAAGGACAATAGGTCCTTAACTTATAGTTTTCAGTCCTTAACTTTGAGATCCAAGTCCAAAAGTAAAAAACACTTCGTCCTTAACTTTTATGAACACATTTAACTAAAAGTTCATAAACACAGTTAGTTTATGAATTCGAACGACTATTTTCATGAAATATCCTTACATAATCAAATATATTGATTGAACCACAAACAAAAAAATTACTGAATAACATTATCAAAAAAATCCGATCCTTATTCGACACTAAAAATTAACTTATAATCGTTATTTTCGAAATTTTAAACATACTTCATGCACATATACAAAAACAAAAAATGCATAAAAGCAAAAAATTTTTTTTAAATAAATCAAATAAAACAACTGCAACTGGTTCGAGTTCGATAAATTACCAGTTCAATCGTACAAAGCAGAGAAGATGACGAAGGAAAAGATCAATTGCAACCGATTTGCATGCAAAGATGGTACAGATACTAGCACGAAGAGCTCTGAAAAGTTTGCCTCGCAATTTTCCCTCTTAATGAATAAAACAAGGGTTTTAACATATAAGAAGTAAACAAAGGGCAAAACAGTCTTTTCAAAACAATTTTAATAGAGTAGTGATTATTTTTGCTCAATATTAGAATTGTTGGATAAAAAATAAACACCACCTTTATTAGTGACTACCGCACACAGTTTACTTCAATGGTTAATGATAGAAAGAGACACCTAAAGTCGTTTAATGTTAAATATTCCACTCTAACTATTGATCTCTCCCCCTCACACCCAAATGTTGTTCTTATTCCAGCAGTTAAACCGGTGACCAAAAATCTAGCAAGCTTACAAAATTTAATTCAAAGCAATAATAAGAAAAAAATAAAAACTTTATTATATTAATACTAACTAAATAGGTTAATATTTGGACCTTATACTTGGATAGTAGTAATATAATATAATATCTAAATAGGTGTTGCTTTTATGAAGAAAGTTTTGGTTCCTTTGTTTATCAGAAACCATGGAATTCCGTTAAGAATAGGTTATAACTACAAATCACTCTGTATTTGGCTTTTCTCTCATTTTTGTAACAGCACAAAGTGAAAGACGCTTGGTTTCTTCGCGTGACTCAAACGTCTAACTTTTTGTCCTTATTTTCTTCTCTCTCTCTCTCTCTCTCATATATATTGCGCGAAACTCACGGCTTATTTTGTTTGTTTTCATGTTTTTCTCTTTTGGAATTCTGTTTCATCTCTTTTGGGGTTGCAGAGTAGAAAGGGCACGTCAGAAGAAAACCAGAAAGCAAAACTTGTTATGTAAAATTCGGTTTGTTTTTTTTTTTTTGCTTTGAGAGTCGGCTATATTTTTCATTTGAATTGAAAGACAAGTATCTCTAGTTTTTTCTTGGGTTTGTGTTTTCTTTAAGTTTAAATTTGTACTTTGGGATTGAAACTCTTAAAAGGGGGTAACTATTCTGCTTACTAGATTTGTGGGGTTTGACTGAAAGGGAGAAAATCACGCCGGAGTCTTTGGTTCGCGGTGACCGGAAAGTGAAGGAAAAAGAAATAAAAAAGAAGACTTTCTGTCTTCCTTTTTTCTTTTATTTTCCGTATTAATAATTAGTTGTCTAAACGTCAAATATTGGTTTCTAATTTATTTATTTATTTATTTTTCACCTTGTATATTCGACCGAGTTATATTCGCCCCTTCTCATTCTCATACTAATACAATCCCGTCTCTCTCTCTCTCTCTCTCTCTCTCCCATTTCTACTTTGTGTTTTTTGTTTTTCTCTTCTTCTCTGTTTCTTTTGGGTGTCCTCTGTTTGACAGAGTTTAGAGAGAGAGACAGTAATTTCCTATCTCTTTCTCTCTCTCTGTTTTTCTTGAATAATAATCATGTCAATGGACAAAAGCTCATTGCAATCAAACCTTGATTGCTTCTTGGAATGCACCACACCTTTAGTCCCTTCCCAGTTTCTACCCCAGGTATGTTTTTCCTTTTTTTTCCCAATCATTTGTAGAAATATGTAAGGTTCTTTAATTTAATGAATGTGATTAATGTTTTATGTGCAGAGTGAGATTAGGAATCTGAATAGGTTATGGCATCCTTGGGAAAGGGAGAAGGTTGAATATTTTACTTTGGGTGATCTTTGGAATAGTTATGATGAATGGAGTGCTTATGGGGCTGGAGTTCCTATTAAAATGGATACAGGCGAAACTTTAGTTCAATATTACGTCCCTTATCTTTCAGCTATTCAAATCTTTACCAGCAGGTCTTCTGTTAATTTTCTAAGGTAAAATTCTTTTTGGTTCTACATTTTACAGTATCTCAATTTGATCATCCATTTTGGGGGTCTTTTCTTGTCATAAGGATTTCGTGTTTTTTGGAAGTAACAAAGCATTGCTTGTGTGCCAAGTTGAGTTGGTCAAAGTTTGTGATGGCAGCATAAATTCTGTTCTTTTGAAGCTAACTAGGCTAAAGTATTAGTAGTACTGTTTATGTTTAGGAATTATGCGTTCCCCAAAAGTTAGAGTAGCAACTTTGGTTCATAATTGTGGAGATAATGAAGTTGTTCTACATTTTGATCTTCTTTTAGGGAAGAGACTGAGTCTGTTTGCGAGACGAGGGATTCGTTCAGTGATTCGTTCAGCGACGAGAGTGAAAGTGAAAAGCTATCAAGATGGGATGGTTGTTCCTCTGAGGAAGGAGATAGTCTTTGGCAAATGCATGATAGATGGGGCTATCTTTATTTTCAGTATTTTGAGAGATCTACTCCCTATGGAAGAGTCCCTTTGATGGACAAGGTTTCTTTTTGTCCCCTTTAGCTTCTATTCCCCTGCTCCTGAAAGTCTTCTTTTGATCCAAAATTTATACTGGTAGCTAGTTCTTTAGGAAATGTATGTGGTAGCAAGTTTAGTTGTATATTTCCAATTAGTTTTATCTCTTGTTTCCTTTGTTATCGACCCCGTTCTTTTTATGAACTTCATATTAGAAAGAAAAAAGGACTAACTGGGGTTTGTTTCTGTTAATAGGGATGATAGTATAGTTCTTAGTTTGTGACTTTTAAGTACAAATTTACAGGCCTTTAGTATACTTTTAGTCCCCTTTTCCCTAAAATCATTGGTGATATATCTATTACTTTTGTTCTTTATTCTGTATTCTAGCCTAATCCGGACATTATGTTTGACTTAATCACCCAACCATCTTTGTTTATGGAACTGATCAGACAAAATTAGAAGCATTAGTTCTTTCTTTATGCATTATAGTTGTCTAATGATTCTTTATTTGAAAAGATATAGTATAAGATTCCATGTGAAACATGTGGTTTGAACTTTTTAGCATATATTGCTTTTTTTATAAGTTTATTTGATTCAAGATTCTGATTCATTTTGCTCGCAGATTAGTGGCTTAGCTGAAAGATACCCTGGATTAATGTCGCTGAGAAGCGTAGATCTTTCACCAGCTAGTTGGATGTCAGTTGCTTGGTATGCCAACTCTCTCCCCCTGTGTGTCTCTGTCTCTCGGAGCTCTTATGATCATGGAACTGATGGTTTATTGGAGTAGATTTTATCAAGTTAATGAAAATTCAGACGCATAAAATGGTTTCAATTGGTTCTTGTTTCCCTGTAGTGCAACCAATTTCATACTACTTAAGTTTATCTTGCATCCTCTTGGTATTGCTCACTTGTTTGGTTGCAACCAGTAAATAATGAGAAGGATTTTGTTACTATCCCTTTTTGACCTGAACATTACAGGTATCCAATATATCACATTCCTATGGGAAGGACCATTAAAGACTTGTCAGCATGCTTTCTCACATTCCACACCCTTTCTTCTTCTTTCCAAGGTATTGTTTGATCTATCCTTTGAACATTGAATATACTCGTTTTTCCCTTTTTAATTGCTATCGTATGAGCGAACGACTTGATGACGTACAGAATGTTTTTACACTAATCTTTTGGTCGTCTCGTGCAGATATGGACCTTGAAAATGACATGGAGAAGAATGGTAAACAGAAACGAAAGGAAGGAGAAAGTATCCGACTTCCACCTTTCGGTTTGGGCACTTACAAGATGCAGGGTGATGTGTGGCTTTCAGACAGGAATGGAAGGGACCAAGAGAGGCTGGCATCACTTTTTAGCGTGGCGGATTCTTGGCTAAAGCAGTTGGGTGTCCAACACCATGACTTCAACTACTTCATGGGTATTCGTCGTGGCTAACAATTTCAAATGATGAACTGCACTTTAAACCCCACCAACGGGGCTGATCACCGGAATCCCTTCTCGTAGGCTCTGAGGTTCGTGTTGGTAGCATTAACAGCCTTAGTACTGAGGATATCTCTTATGTAAAGGTATTAGACTTTTATGTGATCTTCTACTTGTCCCAAACTGATGATGTACCAAAGATGTGACTTGATTTTGTATAGAGGACTAATTGGTAGGACATGATCTTTACATGACTCCTAGCACTTTGTGAGCAATGCTCCATCTTTTGAGGTGTCTTTTTGGTGTTTCTTTTGTGCTTTCCTTGTAATATTTTCATTCCATGTAAATAGTTTTAAACAGTAAATTCCAGTACAAGTGGAGAAAACATTTGTTCTTCTTGTGTTCACATTCAAAGACTTGCTGTTTTTTGGTTGTGGATGAGGTTGGTTATTGATTTTTATTAAAGCATGGGTCCTATTTTGTTACACAAACAGCCACAGCAGTGGTGTCGACATTATGTCAATGCCATATTAATGTGTGTTATTTTCTAAATTAGTAAGATTTGAGAAACCAGCACTAAATCTGTTGGTTCTGTTTTCTCTTTCATTTCCCCCCAGCTTTTTAGTCCTCTATTATTGAATTAATGTTTGTCATTTTCTATTATTTAACAAATCATTCTATAAAAATACTGCTATAGAGAAACTTTAACTCTAAATGAAATGGGAAAAAGTCAAATTATATTTGGAAGACAGAATACATAATTCGATGTGCCTGATTTATGGTGATGACTCTCTCACATAGGCCGATTAAGGACTTAAAATTTATGGGTTCTTATAGTAATTTTAAGTTAATAATAATAATAATTGGATTACGATTAAATATTTAACGGATTTTTTAATAGATATACATGATTAGGATCAAAGTTACTGATTTCCTATTAACTCATATGTTATATTCTGGCTTCACCTTTGTTCTATCATGATTATGTGTGAAAAATGAATGATGGGCTTGTAATACTAGAGTTATAATCTCTAAAAGTTTCAGTATAATTCCGAGCATTAATTTCTTTTTAAAATTTAAATTTGCTTAACTAAAAATTACACATAAGAGTATCATAAATAACAATTATTTTCTACTTAAAAAGATTTAGAAAGTATTCGCTAAATTGCAGCCTAATTTAAATAACAAAATTGTCACATAAAATCAAGCAGACAAAGTACTAAGAGAAAAAGAAATATTATGAATTTTTCTGGTGAAGTTAAAATAAAAATATATTTTAAGATTTGACAATGTGGCTGGTATTGTAAAGATAAAAACAGGATGGATAACCCGCAATTTCCAACAAGTGTCTAATAAGATGCTAAAGTATTAATTAATTGGTTAATAGTGGTCCAATTTTATGTAGATAACCATAAGTACACGAAAGGTCCACCTCAAACCTTTTCCTAATACAACCGAAGGGTGTGGTAAAGTGAATAGAATGTTTTCATCCTTAATAAGAAGTTTCGATTTTGAATTTTAGATTTTGTTTGACCAAGTTTCTCGGAGGCTAAAAGAACTTTTTGTATTAGAAATAACAACAATAATTACAACCAAGTGGAAGATTAAAAACAATATATTATTTTTGGAAATTTATTGTGTTTGGCTAAGATGTAGAAATGCTTTCGAGCAGCAGTAGAAATAATTTTTTCTGTTTTTAGAAAGAAGCTATGAATCTAGCTTATACTAAGAAGTAGAAGTAGAAGCAAAAAATTATTTTCTTAAAACATAAGTATTCTTACTATATATATATATATATATATATATATATATATGTATATATATATATATATATTTCAAATTATTCTTCATTAATTTAACTTTTTTTGTTTTGTTTCTACCATCCATTTCTTTCTTTTTTTAAAATTATATTTCCATCGTATTTTTATTTTTCTTCTTCTATTCTTCTTTGAAATAGTCTCTCTAATATAAATAAATCTCCTCTTTTATATAGGAGTTATGAAGCTGGTTTTTAATTTATGCGAATGATCATATTTTAATATATTTGAATCATCATGTAAACAATAAGTAATATTTGATACAAAATATTATTGCTTTATATAACAGTATTTTATATAATTTTTTAATATTATATACTTTTACTTTATATTTTTTAATTAAAATATAAATAAAAAAATAATTAGATTCTTTTATAATAAATATTTAAATTTATTTCTTTTTTAAAAATAATATTAACTATAGACTGAATATTATTATCTTTTTTCCCGTAATTTATCACTCAACAATACTTTTTGAAGAGTTTGATCAAACATAATTTGCTTATTAAATATTTTAAAAAGTACTTGTCAAACGAATTGCCCAAACACAAACTGCATCCTTTTAAAAGTATTTTTGTTCGAGAAGTAGTTTTCAGAAAAAGTACTTTTCAAGATAAATAATTTTGGGCAACTTGACTAAACGAACTCTTAGAAATGGAGAATTTCTTTATAGAAAATGCTTTACTGTTTTAGTAAATCTGCCAGATATGAATCCAAATTAGTTAGACCAATGAATTTTGATTAAACGAAAAAGAAAAAAGAACCCTCTTCTAGTGGTTCCCTATGCAATTCCACAAGCCCTTGAAGCACTAGATATTAAACAACTAGCTGAATTTGACCTTTTCTTTTTCAAGGTAAATGGGGCCAACTTATCATCAACTTTGGAAATGGTCCAACAGTAGAAAAATAAATAAAATAAAAACAAGATGATTTAACTATCTTATTTAGGAGTAGAAAATTTTGTTGATCTAAAAAGTGCAACCACTAACCATATGACTATAAGAGAAACTTTGAGTGCAACCACCAACAAACAACTTCTAGCTAAATACATAGGGCATTTTGCTTCTTTTTTATAGTCAATTGAGTCAAGAAGTCATGTCCACATTGGTTGTATATGGCACTTGTTCAAATTCAACTCATGTTGCAACAAACAACAAAGCAATTAATGAATTGTATGATCCACTTTGGGAACCAATGAATGAATCCATTAAGAGCTGTTTGCTTTTTCTAGTATGGAATTATGATGATCCAATCTATTTGAAGTGCTTTGTTTAATTTAGTGCTTCATGATTTGGCAAGCTCTAACTTAGAGGTAATCATATTTTTACCAATAAATAATAACAAATGTAAGATTGCGGTGTCAATGGGAACATATGATTTTGAGTTGTGGCACCACTATGAATAAACTGCCTTATATTTTTCCAAAGAAAGGATCAAAATTGAAACTTAATTTTATATCATGTGTTAGGTGACATGCTGTACCAAGTTAAATTGAAGGCCGATCAAATATCCAAGCGACTTATTCAAATAGGGCGAGGCTATATATTTAATCACCATGATTAAGTGAAACACATATCATGTATTTATTGATTTAATGTGTAAACACTCCGTGTAAATAAGTTTTTACCTTATTTTGATTGGTCTTATCACTGAAGGACCATTTAAACAAGTAGAAGTGATGATTGCCTCTCTTCTAAAATTATAGATACAAATTCTTCATAGAAGCTCAAGATAAGGTAAAGAACTGAGAGCTCTTGAGAACAAAACAGTCGAGATTTTAAGTTACAAAAGTAAGAATCCAAATATATGTTCAAATTCTTTATATTTCAACCTAAATCCTTTCTTCAAGGCGATTAAATCAAAAATTAATATTTGTTGCGATTGTTAAAAAAGTTTAATGTTTGTGGCGATAGTAATTATAGTATACATGAAGAATAATCAAGCTAAAATCCTTCTGATCAAGTGAAACTTCATTAAATTAAATTCAAGATCAGTCTTACTAATGTCCCGGAATCAATTATAAATTCATCAAAATCATGGTAAGACTATAAATTCATTGAATTAAAATATATAATTCATTAATTCATAAAGAGAAGATACGACTACCCTGGATTTACATTTCAAGTAAAACAGCTCAGATGATATAGTATAAACACAATTGAGATGGTATACTTGTTGGCTCAAATGCGTTGTTCTGTTTTGGATTTTGGAAGAGTTGGCTAACAGATGCCAATTCTTTTAGGCTAGGCTGATATATATGAGCCCACGATCTTTACATAAATAGCCGGCCGTATTCATTGTTTACTTTTTTAGTCATATATATAATTTATACATTAATTATATATAATTATACACATATAATACATAAATTATGCTTATATTATATATCCACGGGCTCTTTTTTAGTTTAAGAGGTTGGGAGAACGGGCATTTAGGTTAATTCTCTAATATTAAAGATGATTATACAGTATAGTTGGACCAACGAAGTTTGACCATAGGCCCTATTGGCTTCCGTGGAATTGATCCAATAGAATATCAGTTTGGGCTTGGATAATGAAACTGTAAGGACTTGAAGGGCCTTTTGCATCCGTACTCACTTTTTGTGCCACGTTTTAATTTATACCCGCTTTGTAAAAAAAATTGCATCCGTATCCGCTTTTGCGCATAACTTCAGCATGCGGGACTGAAGTAGCAAAGGCAATCATGCAAAACTTCAGCATTCTATTAGACGGGCCTGAAGTAGCTTGTGAACTTCTGCTCTAGTAAATAGGTCTTTGTAAACGGGGAACTTCAGCATACGCAGTTACACTGGAGAACTTTAGATCTAGAGCTGAAGTTTTTGTCTTTGTAATGGGGAACTTCAGCATACGGGGCTGAAGTTCCCCATTTATAAAGACAAAAACTTCAGCATACGGGCTGAAGTTCCTCCAGATGCTGAAGTTTTGTCTTTATAACTGGCAAACTTCAGCTTAACTGATGAACTTCAGCTCAGCGAGGGAAAGGGGAGCTGAAGTTATTTAAAAAGTGGGTACAAGTTAAAAGTTTTTAAAAAGCGGGTATAGGTTAAATGAGGGCGATCAAATAGGGTGCCCCGCGCAATTTTTACGGACTTGAAAGAGAGTAAAGTAAGATGTGAAAAAGTTGCTAGAAATGTATTTCTCACAAAAAGTATAGTAAAGTAAAATGGAATTATTTTCAAGTAGACTGTGTTAAGAAAAGGAGTTATTTTGAAGCTCAAACTTTCAAGATGTACATATAAATTTTTGTGATAAGTATTACTTAATTGATATCTTGGTAAAACGGTAACTAACCTATTATCACAGATTAAAATCGATAGAGTAAGGAAACCTATCAGTACAAACTAGTAGCAGTTCTCTTTGATTACACATAGGAATGTTGGCTACATATGGGAAAAGGTAGTACAAATGAAAGCTCTAAGAAACAAAAAATTATGTTGAGAAACAGTCTATGCATGGCATGGTACATAGGATCAGTGGAAATATGATGATATTTTTGTGTGAATAATTTTCTGAATTTCATTTAAGGAACAGGGTATGACTTGTTATGACACATACATTTGTAAGCCATAGGACAAGTCTCAGCTTCTTCAAGAGATGAACAAACAAAGCTAACCATAACTAATCTACAAGGTCTACAAGATCCACATGCATGTGAACAATCTGGCAATCTTGACCCTGCTATTTGCAATGTTTCTGCACCTCTTTTCTGCATTATTGTTCCCCTTCTTAATTCCCTGCTCATTTCTGTCCTCGCCATCGCCTTTTTTCTGCTAACTGGACTCGCTGGTTGATTGATCTGCTCTGCTAATTACATAAAGAAGAAATTCAACATCATAAACACATTGTTTATGCAATCTCATGAAAAGCAACATAATTTTTCCCACTTAATTAAGAGTTTGCTAGTGGATGTCAGCATGGGCGAAAGTAGGTAGAGTGAAGGGTTCGTTGAAAAATTACATTATGTAAATAGAGTAACAATGACATTTTTTTGTTGGGTTATATGTGGAGCTGTTAAATCCCTTGGCATGAAGAAAAATCTAGTATAGAGTAGTAAAGGAGGTTCAAAATTGCTTTAGGTCATAGGTTCAAATTCCACCTATGATATCCTAATTATTTTTTTGAAACCCTTATATAAATTTCTAGTTCCGTCACTGAAGGTAAGAAAAGAGCTAAACTTCCGTGCACGATATTGATTAACATTCTTTTTACGATATGATTTACAATAACATTAACTCTATATAATCAGTCTAATGTGCTAATAATATAAAAAAATAAATGATACTATGCTATAACATGTTAAAATGCACTAAAATCAATTGTATATAAGTTAAATGTGTCAAGAAGTATATCGTGTAATTAAAGAGAAAAAAGAAGTGAGCCATACGTGAGTGTAGGTTGGGAATATGTCTGGCATTGATGAAAACTGAGAGGAATACAATAAGAAGAATGAGAACAGTTGCGGTGAACACACAACTCTTCATTGGCTTTCAAATAAACTTCTTTCTTTTTCTTCTAAGATTTTGTGATCAATTTCTTTGCTAGTTGATGGTAGAAATTAAAAAAAGTTTATGAAAAAGGTGGAAGAAATGCATTGATATTTAAAAGGGCAGCAAAAGAAGGTAGAATTGAAGCAAGTCACAGGCAAGAGTATGAAGAGATAACACAAAAAAGAGGATCACATGAAAGAGGCAGAATTGTAGTGATGAACCCTGTGAGATATGGTAATTAATTTATGGAATTATTACTACGTAGAATTTACTGAAGCAAATGGAAGGTGAGCTTATTTTACGTGAAAGTTTCAATGGAGACTACCATGCATGGAACAGCAAGTCTGCTTTAAATGTACAGTGCCAATTTTGGTATATTAGTTCTGCTAACAGTAACACACTAGTTGGAAATGTAATATATATAGTAAAGTTATGATATTAGGCTAGACTAATGTGACTTCAATAAATGTCTCTCCCAGTTTACTTGAATGATTCAGATTCTAAAATTAAAAAAAAATCCAAGCATATGTTTCTACTCCACGTGATGTATTTATTACAACTACTTGTAACTTTCACACAAGTCTTTTACTTTTTCAACGACAACTTCAATATATGAAAAACGATCAATTTTTTCAGGAAAGTATTTAAGTTAACAAAAGCAACAAGAAATATTTGGATTTTTCTTGTTGCGTAAAATGTAGAAAATAAATAATTTTCGAGTATCTAGGGCAAAATTAAGTTCGATGTGTCCATATTGGCTAAGTTAAAATAAGAAAAATAATTTTCAAAACGTGAACATACTGTCGCTGAACAAATATTATAAGAAATTGAATGGAGATGACTATCTATATAAGGAACACTAGACAAAACCTATTTCTGTATTTTTCACATTTCAATAAATGAAAAAGAAAGGACCAGGGGGAGAAAAGTGCGAATAGAAAACACTGCAAGTTAGAAACATTTAAATGTTCCAGGATAATTAAAAAACGGAAAAGTATCAAATTTACCCCTATACTGTCGGCTATTGTTTAAAATTGTTCTTCTTTAGACTATTTGGTCGTTTTGGTTCCTACCGTTATACTCTTGTTCAAATTTATTCAAATTAGACGGCAAGTCACGTATTACTCCCACACTCAATTGACCCATCCCCAATTTAAAATACCCGAACCCTCTATTATCCGCCCCATTACCTGACCCGAAACCTGCCACTCTCAATTAATGTTATCATAAAAAAAATACTAAACTTGCTCAAATTCGATATACTAAATTAAACTCTCAAAAACGAAAAGTAATATTCACCCTGTTTCAATTTATGTGAACCTATTTGACTGGGCATGAAATTTAAAAAAAGAGAGAAGATTTTTGAACTTGTAGTGTAAATGAAGAATATATATTTTATGTGGCTATAAATCATTGCATAAAGGTAAATTGTTTTCAAATATGAAAAGAAGTCATTTTTTTTGGCACTAAAAAAAAAAAAAATTCACATAAATTAAAACGGAGGGTGTATTAGTTTGTAAGACGGAATAGTGGGTCACTAGAAAAAAGGAAGATGGGATAAATGGAGTATATAACTTATTTCCTTTGCACTAAGTAGAAGTTATTTTACGAAAATAATGTAATAATGCTTATATATTGGTTGTTTCAGGTTCAGCTACTAGTCAGAACTATTAACTCCAATAAAGAAATCAAATACTACAACTTGGAGTAGTAAATGCTTAATTATAATGTGCTTCGTTAACCATATCCCAAATACATCTGTATATATATATAATATAAAAGTGGAAATAGACAAGGTGACCTGGCATTTCTCTTTACTATTAGAAACACAACATTTTTTCACGAAAATTTCCCACAGAATTTTTTAGTGGCAAAGTGAAATTTCATTTAGTTCCCTCTGATTCTGCGGGAAAAGTCATTAACTTTTTTTTTATAAAACTAAGAAAATTTCCTAGGGAAAACAATGGGAAAATTAAAAAAAAGCATTTTTAAACATTCCCATAGATTTCGTGTAAACGAAAAAATTTGAATTTTTTATTTTTGTGTTTAATGAAAAAGGTTTTCCCACATAGATTTTCCAGGAAAGTAATGGGAAAGTGTTATTATAATTATTCACATAACCTTTTAGTTTTCTCTCAGTTTATTTCGTGTTTTCTCCTTCTGCCTCTCCACTCCAACGACGAATTCTTCACCTCACTCCCTTCCTAGGTAACTCTCTCTCTCACACCCTCTCCTTTTTCGATTTTGATTTTTTGAAACTTAGGGATTTCTGCTATTTAAAACCCTAGGTTTGAAAAAATTATTGTTGTTATCTTGTGCATGTATAGTCTAATTAAACCTAAGTCTTTATTTGTTTTGTCTTAGAAATAATGAATTTGTTAAAACAATATTGGGTTGGTTTATTCTTGTTAGTTTGGTCTATTTTTCAGATCTGTTTTTTCATATGGGTTGGTGCTATGCATTTACAGGCTTTCTTCACAAACATGGAGAAATTAGAAAGATTTTTAAGATGTCTTAGTGGTGTTGATTATATGAGATTTAAAGTAGTGCACGTGTAGCAAGAGTTGTAGGAAATGTTTGTTATCCGTTTTAGCATTTGGGAGGTTGCTGATATATGCTCAAACATGAAACTATAATTGGATATGCATCTTTTGTGGCTTGTTTGTAACAACTTATGGGTGAGTTTTGTAGTTTGGTGATTTCCTATATAAATGCGTTCAACTTTTAGGAAGTAACAACTTCGAGGGAGCGATAAATTATCCGTGAAAAAGAAAAAAAATGAAGGGAGTAATGTTGGGTTGAAGTGTGATAAGAAGGGATTTTGCATTGTGTGTAACGATCCGGTTGGTTGTTTTGAGAGTATAACCCCGATCCCCTGTCTACTGTTTTTTCCGTGTCTTTTTCTGCTTATTTGTCTTGCCGGGAGGTGTTGGTTGTGGTTTCAGAGTGTTTTGGAACACTTAGTCCCTAAACGGAAGCTTAAATCTTAGGATTTTGACTGTAGTCGGAACTGCATGAAGACGACTCCGGAATGGAGTTCCGTCATGTCCGTTAGCTCCGTTGGATGATTTTGGACTTAGGGGCGTGTCCAGATTGTGTTTTGGATGTCTGTAGCTCATTTAGGCTTGAAATGACGAAAGTCGAAGTTTAGGAGATTTTGACCGCTAATGGAATTTTTGATATCAGGTCGAATTTCAATTTCAGAAGTTGGAGTAGGTCCATAAGGATGAATATGACTTGTGTGCAAAATTTGGGCTCAATCGGATGTGGTTTGGTAGGTTTCAGCATAGTTGTAGAAATTGGAAGTTTCAAGTTCATCAAGTTTGAATCGGAGGGTGAATTGTGTTTTTAGCATTGTTTGGTGTGATTTGAGGGCTAGACTAAGTTCGTATGGTGTTTTAGGATTGGTTGGTATGTTTGGTTGAGGTCCGGAGGGCCTCGGGTGTGTTTTAGATGCTTAACTGATGAAATATTGGACTTATGCAATTGCTGAAGTTTTTTTCTTCTTCTGGTTTCTGGCGTTTCACCCATGCGGTGTGGAGACCGCAGGTGAGGGATCGCACGTGCAACATATCAAACACAGAAGCGGAGTTGGTAGACTCGATCAGGGATCGCAGGTGCGAGGGAAGTACCGCATCTGCGATGTCAGCAGATGCGCCTAAGGGACCGCAGGCGTGGAGGAGGACCGCAAATGTGAACAATGTTCCGCAGGCGCGCACACGCAGGTGCGACCCTATGATCACAGAATCGGCCCCTGAGTTTTTAAGTGGAATCCTCACCTGCGAGGGGAATTCCGCAGGTGCGGTGGCGCAGGTGCGATGGCACGTCCGCAGATGCGGAAGAACTGGGTAGAAAAAGGGAAATTCGAGGGTTTGGTTCCCATTTCGATTTTTGGGACTTTGAGAGCTCGGTGTGAGGCAATTTTTCGAGGTTTCTTCGAGAATATTGTTGGGGTAAGTAATTCTAACTCGGATTGGGCTATATTTCATGAATCTATTGCTATTTACATCTTCTAATTAGGGATTTGCGTTGGAAATTTGGGGGAAAATGGTAGAAAGTTCATAGGTTAAAATCTCAAGTTTTGGAAGGTGATTTGAGGTCGGATTCGAGAAATCCTTGTATGATTAGACTTGTGAGTGAATGAGTGTTCGTATTTGCTGACTTTTACCTGATTCCGAGACTTGACCCGGAAGACTTTTTGGGACGATTTCCTAATTTCTCGCTTTAGCTTAGATTTCATTGACTAGATTAGTTTCTTATAGCTATATTTATGGTATGTAATTGATTTAGGCTAGATATGGTCCATCCAGAGTCGGATATTCATGAGAAGAGCATTGCTACCGATTAATTTAGCTTGGTTTGAGGTAAGTGGCTTGCCTAACCTTGTGTGAGGGGAATTCCCCATAGGATTTGGTACTGAAATTGCTATGTGAGCGCCGTGTACGCAAGGTGAAAGAGTGCGTACACGGGGTATTTGTTGAAAACCTGATTTTTTTACTGAGTAATTACCTGTTTTCACCTTAAGTGAATACACTAACATGCGTAGTTACCCTGTTAGCCTAGAATAACATGTGTACGTGCCTTAATTACTTAACTGAACTCCTTGCAACATGCCTATTGAATTCTTGCTTCTTTTCCCGACTTGTACTTAGTCTAGACTGTAGAATCTCTTACTGCTTTTATCGTCTGTAATTGATTGCGCTGTGTATTTACTTTGGGACTACGTGATGGTATCCGGGAAATCCCCCTACATATTTACTTTTGGGACTACGGGACGGTATCCCGGGAGATCCCCCTGCACATTTGCTTTTGAGACTACGAGGCGGTACCTCGGGAGTTCTCCCTGCATATTTACTTTTGGGACTACGAGACGGTATCTCGGGAGATCCCCTATTGCTTATTTCCGCGTGTTGTTCTGTTATTTCATTGTGTTTTCCTTTGTTGAACTCTAGTCTCTTAACATACTGCTTTATTCTCCTGCTTTTATTATTATATACCAGTGGTCCTGACCTGACCTCGTCACTACTCGACCAAGGTTATGCTCGGCATTTACGGGGTACCAATTGTGGTGTACTCATGCTACTCGTCTGCACATGTTTTGTGTGCATATTCAGGTGCTCGTCATCAGCTGCATTACCAGTGAGTTCGTTACAACTTTTGGAGACTTCATGGTATATCTTCCGCATTCGCAGACCTCAGAGTCCCCTTCTATTATTCCTGGTGTCAAACAGCTTCTGTATTTGTTTTTACTAGACTCCGGTGTATAGATATGTTCCTTTCTGTATCTTGTGACTCATGATATTCTTAATTTTAGGAAAGCTGTGTACATTAATGTTTTGGTTATTGTATCAACATCATTTTTGATTATTCAGTATCTAATGTAGTTAGAAGTTAAGCTTTGCTTCCGTTATTGGTATTTCTGTAATTGCTTAGGCTTACCTAGTCGTAGAGACTAGGTGCCATCACGACATGTTTTGGAGGGATGTTTGGGTCGTGACAAGTTGGTATCAGAGCTCTAGGTTCATATGAGTCATGAGTCACAAGTCAATTTATTAGAGTCTCGCGGATCAGTACGAAGACGTCTGTACTCATCTTCGAGAGGCTATGGAACTGTTAGGAACAATCATACTTCTTTTGGTTCCTTGTCGTGCGAGTTATTGGCATCAAATTCTAAACTTCTCTATTCTATTCTTTCTCACAGGTGGTGAGGACCCGTACTGGAAGATCTGACGACCAGGCACCCGCGCCCCGTGCTAGAGATGCAAGAGGCCGGGGCTGGGGGTAGAGGACGACCATGCAGTGCAGCTAGAGCACCCGCGCGAGCTGCGACAGAGGAACTCCCAACAAATCCAGCTGGAGGGCAGGCACCAGCCCTCCGGGAGCCCGGTTTATGAGCATGTTCAGCACCTTAGCTCAGACTAGATTGATTCCATTAGCTCCCGCCACATCTCAGGCCGGGGGAGGGGCACAGACTCCCGCAACCCGCCTGAGCAGAGGGTCCAGGTTGATCAGGCCCCAGAGTTCATCCCTATGCAGCTGGTAGCTCCGGTTCAGCACGAGACTAGGACAACCATTTCTGAGGTGGAGCAGCTCAGACTTGAGAGGTACAAGAAGTACCCCGCACCTACCTTCAACGGATTGTCTACAGATAATGCTCAGGGTTTTCTGGAGGAGTGTCATCGTATTCTCCGTACTATGGGCGTAGCGGAGATGAGAGGGGTTTCTTTCACCACCTTTCAACTTAGAGGAGCATCATATCAATGATGACGTGCTTATGAGTTGAGTAGTCCGGACGAGGCAAACTCCCTTACATGGACTTAGTTCTCGAAAATATTTTTGAGAGAGTATGTTCCTTAGAGCCTCAGGGACTCATGGCGCGTGGAGTTTGAGAAGCTCCGCCAGGGTGCTATAACTGTGTTAGAGTATGCAGTCCGTTTCAGTGACATGCACCGACCTTGGTCGCCACAGTTCGGGAAAGGGTTAATCATTTTATTTAGGGACTCCACCCCAACATCCGGATAAGTAAGGCTAGAGAGTTGGAGATGGATATTTCTTATCAGCAGGTTGTGAGTATTTCCAAGAGATTGGAGGGCATGCTTGCCCGGGACAGAGCGGAGAGAGAGGCCAAGAGGTCTCGAGAGTATGGCACTTACAGTGGTACTCGTGCCCCAGCTGCAGTTCAACATGGTAGGGGTTATGTGAGTCGCCCTGTTCATTCATCTTTTCCAGCCGTCGGTGGTGTTCTATCCCCTTCTAGGCCCTAGGAGCCTTATTATGCACCGCCGGTATCTAGTGTGCCTCCTGCTCAGGGTGCTTTAAGCGGCCAGTCCAGCATACCTGGCCCGAGTCAGTCGTAGCAGCCACGCCATCCAAGGGGTTGCTTTGAGTGTGGTGACACTCGCCATATGGTGAGGGATTGCCCCAAATTTAGGAGGGATGCACCTCCACAAACTTCTCAGCCACCATGTGCTCCACCGGGTCCTCAAGCTATGCTTCCAGCACCAGCTACCGCCCCACCTACTCAGCCAGCTCGAGGTGGAGGTCGGGGAGGTCGAGGTCGCCCTAGAAGGGGAGGCCAGGCCAGGTATTATGCTCTTCTGGCTCGTACAGAGGCAATTTCTTCCCACTCTGTCATTACAGGTATTGTTCTAGTCTTTCATAGAGATGCGTCGGTATTATTTGACCCAGGCTCTACGTATTCCTATGTGTCCTCTTATTTTGCCCCACATTTGGGCGTATCTCGGGATTCTTTGAGTTCCCCTATTTATGTGTCTACTCCTGTGGGAGATTCTCTTGTTGTGGACCGCGTGTATCGATCGTATTTGATTGCTCTTAGTGGTTTTGAGACTAGAGCCGATTTATTATTACTCAGCATGGTAGACTTTGATGTTATCTTGGGCATGAACTAGTTGTCGCCCCTTTATGCTATTCTTGATTGTCACGCTAAGACCGTGACGCTGGCTATGCCAGGCTTACCGCGATTAGAGTGGAGGGGGTACCTTAGAGTATACTTACAGCAGAGTTATTTCATTTCTTAAGGCTCAACGAATGGTTGAGAAGGGGTGTGACGCGTATTTAGCTTATGTAAGATATGTAGTATTGATACCCCTATAGTTGAATCAGTTCCAGTAGTGAGGGACTTCCTAGATGTGTTTCCAGCTGATGTTCTGGGCATGCCGCCCGATAGAGATATTGATTTGTTGCCGGGCACTCAGCCCATCTCTATTCCTCCATACCGTATGTCTCCCCCTGAGTTGAAAGACTTGAAGGAGTGGTTGCAGGAGTTGCTTGATAAGGGCTTCATTCGGCCAAGTGTGTCACCTTGAGGTGCTCCGGTCTTGTTTGTGAAGAAAAAAGATGGTTCTATGCGTATGTGCATTGATTATCGCCAGCTGAACAAAGTTACAATGAAGAACAATTATCCATTGCCTCGTATTGATGACTTATTTGATCAGATACAGGGTTCCATGGTGTTTTCCAAGATTGACTTACGTTCAGGCTATCATCAGTTGAAAATTCGGGAGCCAAATATCCCGAAGACTGCTTTCAAGATTCGGTATGGTCACTACGAGTTTCTTGTGATGTCTTTTGGGCTGTCCAATGCCCCATCAACTTTTATGCATTTTATGCACAGTGTGTTCCGGCGTTATCTTGAATCCTTCGTCATTGTGTTTATTGACGATATTTTGGTGTACTCCCGGACTAGGGAGGATCATGAGCAACATCTGAGGACTGTGCTTCAGACCTTGAGAGAAAAGAAGTTGTATGCAAAATTTTCAAAGTGTGAATTTTGGCTAGACTCAGTGGAATTCTTGTGTCACGTTGTATCGAGTGATGGGATCAAGGTGGATCCGAAGAAGGTGGAGGTAGTATTGAGTTGGCCTAGATCGTCATCAGCTACGGAGATATGGAGTTTTCTTGGTTTGGCGGGGTATTACCGTCGTTTTGTAGAGGGATTCTCATCTATTGCAGCACCTATGACCAGGCTAACCCAGAAGGGTGCTCCGTTCAGGTGGACGAAGGAGTGTGAGCAGAGCTTTCATAAGCTCAAGACAACATTGACTACAACCCTAGTATTGGTATTGCCTACAGGTTCGGGGTCCTACATTATATATTGTGATGCGTTGCAGATTGGTCTTGGTGCGCTGTTGATGCAGGATGGTAGGGTGATTGCTACGCGTCCATACATCTAAATGTGCATGATAAGAACTATCCTATCCACGACCTTGAGTTAGCAGCTATTGTTCATGCCTTGAAGATTTGGCGGCACTACTTGTTCGGTGTTCCTTGTGAGATTTACACTGATCATCGGAGTTTGCAGCATCTGTTCAAGCAAATGATTTTAACTTGCACCAGCGGAGGTGGTTGGAGCTACTTAAGGACTATGATATCACCATTTTGTACCACCCGGGGAAGGCCAATGTGGTGGCCGATGCCTTGAGTCGTCGGGCGGAGAGTTTGGGGAGTTTAGCATATCTTCCAGCAGTAGAGAGGCCATTGGCGTTGGATGTTCAGGCCTTAGCCAACCAGTTTCTGAGATTGGATATTTATGAGCCGAGTCGAGTATTGGCTTATGTGGTCTCTCGGTCTTCTCTTAATGGTCGTATCAGGGAACGTTAGTATGATGATCCCCATATGCTCGTCCTTAAGGACAGGATCTACACGGTGATGCTAAGGAGGTCACTATTGGGGATGATGGCGCATTGAGGATGCAAGGCAGGCTATGTGTGCCTAATGTAGATGGTTTGCATAAGTTGATTCTTCAGGAGGCTCATGGCTCGCGGTAATCCATTCATCCGGGTGCCGCAAAGATGTACCAGGACTTGAGGCAGCATTACTGGTGGAGGAGGATGGAGAAGGACATAGTGGAGTATGTGGCTCGCATCCTAAATTACCAGCTGGTGAAGTATGAGCATCAGCGGCCGAGTGGGTTGCTTCAAAAGTTAGATATTACAAAAATGGAAATAGGAGCAGATCACTATGGATTTCGTTGTTGGACTCCCACAGACTCAACGGAGGTTTGATGCAGTTTGGGTGATTGTGGATAGGCTGACCAAAGCAGCTCATTTCATTCCTGTGATGACTATATATTCTTCCGAGCAGCTGACTCAAATCTACATCCGCGAGATCGTCAGGCTTCATGGAGTACCGGTATCTATTATTTTTTACTGGGGTACACAGTTTACATCATGGTTCTGGAGGGCCATACAACATGAGTTAGGTACTCGAGTGGAGCTGAGCACAATATTTCACCCTCAAGCGGACGGACAATTCGAGCACATTATTCAAATATTAGAGGATATGCTCCGTGCGTGTGTGATGGAGTTTGGAGGATCGTGGGATCAGTTCTTTCCACTTGTGGAGTTTGCCTACAACAACAGTTATCAGTCGAGCATCCAGATGGCACGGTATAAGGCTCTGTATGGTAGGCAGCATCGGTCCCCAGTAGGTTGGTTCGAGGCGGGCGAGGCCAGATTATTGGGTACATATTTGGTCCAGAATGCCGTGGATAAGGTGAAGGTGATTCAGGATCGACTTCACATAGCCCAGTCCAGACAGAAGAGTTATGCAAACCAGAAGGTTTGCGATGTTGTATTCATGGTTGGAGAGCGGGTCTTGCTCCGGGTATTACCTATGAAGGGCGTTATGAGGTTCGGGAAGAAGGGCAAGTTGATCCCAAGGTACATTGGTTCTTTTGAGGTGTTGCGACATGTTGGGAAGGTTGCTTATGAGATTACCTTACCTCCCAACCTAGCAGGAGTTCATCCGGTATTCCATATTTCTATGCTCCGGAAGTATCACGGTGATGCAGCTCATGTGTTGGATTTCAGCTCAGTCCAGTTGGACAAGGATCGGTCTTATGTTGAGGAGCCAGTGGCTATTTTGGACATGAAAGTTAGAAAGCTAGGGTCAAGGAACATTTCTTCCGTGAAGGTGCAGTGGAGGGGTCAGCCGGTCGAGGAGGCGACTTGGGAGATCGAGCATATGCGTAGCCGATATCCTCATATTTTCACCGCTTCAGGTATGTCTCTATACTCGTTCGAGGAAGAC
This sequence comes from Nicotiana knightiana, assembly GCA_005239525.1. Lineage (NCBI taxonomy): Eukaryota > Viridiplantae > Streptophyta > Magnoliopsida > Solanales > Solanaceae > Nicotiana > Nicotiana knightiana. The sequence goes on from ML427734.1 coordinate 70,750, forward strand.
CGATTGTTTTAAGAGGGGGAGGATGTAATGACCCGGCCGGTCGTTTTGAGAGTTATAGCCCCGATCCCCTGTCTACTGCTTTCCCCGTGTCTTTTTTGCTTATGTGTCTTATCGGGAGGTATTTGTTGTGGTTTCGGAGTGTTTTGGGATATTTAGTCCCTAAATGGAAGCTTAAGTCTTAGGATTTTGACCGTAGACAGAACTGTGTGAAGACGACTCCGAAATGGACTTCCGTTGGTTTTGTTAGCTCCATTGGGTGATTTTGGACTTGGGGGCGTGTCCAAATTGTGTTTCGGAGGTCTGTAGCTCATTTAGGCTTGAAATGGCGAAAGTCAAAGTTTTAGAGATTTTGACCGGTAGTGGAATTTTTGATATCGGGATCGGATTCCAATTCCGGAAGTTGGAGTAGGTACCTAAGGTTGAATATGACTTTTGTGCAAACTTTTGGGTCAATCGGATGTGGCTTGGTAGGTTTCGGCATTAGTTGTGGAAATTGGAAGTTTCAAGTTTTAATCGGAGGGTGAATTGTGTTTTTAGCGTTGTTTGGTGTGATTCGAGGGGCTCAACTAAGTTCGTATGGTGTTTTAGGACTGGTTGGTAAGTTTGGTTGAGGTCCCGAGGGCCTCGGGTGTGTTTCAGATGCTTAACAGATGCAATATTAGACTTATGCAATTGCTGAAGTTTTTTTCTGGTTTCTGGTGTTTCGCACTTGCGGTGTGGAGAACGCAAGTGAAGAATCGTACGTGCGGAAAATCAAGCAGAGAAGCGGAGTTGGGAGACTCGATTAGGGATCACAGGTGCGAGGGAAGTACCGCATCTACGATGTCTGTAGATGCGCCTAAGGGACCGCAGGTGTGGAGGAGGACCGCAGAAGTGAATAGTGTTCCGCATGCACGCACACGCAGGTGCGACCCTAGGATCGCATAAGCGGGACCTGAGTTTTAAAGTGGAATCCGCACCTGCGAGGGGAATTCCACAGGTGCGATGGCACATCCGTAAATGTGGAAGAACTGGGCAAAAAAGGGGAAATTCAAGGGTTTGGCTCCCATTTCAATTTTTGGGACTTTGAGAGCTCGGTGTGAGGCGATTTTTTGAGGTTTCTTCGAGAAGATTAATGGGGTAAGTAATTCTAACTCGGATTGGGCTATATTTCATGAATCTATTCCTATTTACATCTTCTAATTAGGGATTTGAGTTTGCAATTTGGGGGGAAATGGTAGAAAGTTCATAGGCTAAAATTTCGAGTTTTGGAAGGTGATTTGAGGTCGATTCGAGAAATCCTTGTATGGTTAGACTTGTGAGTGAATGGGTATTCATATTTTTTTTACTTTTACCCGATTCCGAGACGTGGGCCTGAGAGACATTTTGGGACGATTTCCTAATTTCTCACTTTAGCTTAGATTTTATTGACTAGATTAGTTTCTTATAGATATATTTATTGTATGTAATTGATTTTGTCTAGATTTGGGCCATTCGGAGTCGGATATTCATGGGAAGAGCATTGCTACCGATTGATTTAGCTTGGTTCGCCGTAAGTGGCTTGCCTAACCTTGTGAGGGGGGGGGGGAATTCCCCTTAGGATTTGGTATTGATATTGCTATGTGAGCGCCATGTACGTGAGGTGATGAGTGCGTACACGGGCTATTTGTTGAAAAACCTGATTTTTTTACTGAGTAATTACCTGTTTTCACCTTAATTGAATACACTAGCATGCATAGTTACCCTGTTAGCCTACAATAACATATCTACGTGCCTTAATTGCTTAACTGAACTCCTTGCATCATACCTATTGAATTCCTTCTTCTTTTTCCAACTTGTACTTAGTCTAGACTGTAGATTCTCTTACTGCACTTATCGTCTGTAATTGATTGCGCTGTGTATTTGCTTTGGGACTACGAGACGGTATCCCGGGAGACCCTCTGCATATTTACTTTTGGGACTACGGGACGATATCCTGGGATATCCCTCTGCACATTTATTTTTTAGACTAAGAGGAGGTACCTCGGCAGTTCTCCCTGTACATTTACTTTTGAGACTACGAGGTGGTACCTCGGGAGTTCTCCTTGCATATTTACTTTTGGAACTACGAGACGGTATCTCGGGAGATCCTCTGTTGCTTATTTCCACGTGTTGTTCTATTATTTCATTGGGTTTTCTTTTGTTGAACTCTAGTTTCTTAACATACTGCTTTATTCTCCTGCTTTTATTATATATCAATGGTCCTTACCTGACCTCGTCACTACTCGACCAAGGTTAGGTTCGACAGTTACTGGGTATCAATTGTGGTGTACTCATGCTAATCTTCTGCACATGTTTTGTGTGCAGATTCAGGTGCTCATCATCAGCATCATTACTAATGAGTTCGTGACAAATTTTGGAGACTTCATGGTATATCTGCCACGTCCACAGACCTCAGAGTCCCCTTCTATTCTTCCCTGTGTCAAACACCTTCTATATTTGTTTTTACTAGACTCTTGTGTATAGAGATGTTATTTCCTTTCTGTATCTTGTGACTCATGATATTCCGCGTTTTGGGAAAGCTGTGTACGTTAGTGTTTTGGTTATTGTATCGCCATCATTTTTGATTATTCAATATCTAATGCAGTTAGAAGTTAAGCTTTGCTTTCGTTATTGGTATTTTCTGTAATTTGTTAGGCTTACCTAGTCGTAGAGACTAGGTGCCCTCACGACGTGTTTTGGAGGGATGTTTGGGTCGTGACAGTGTGGTAAAAAGGAGGAAGATGTGATGACCCGATAGGTCATCTAGAGTTTTAAACCTTAATTATGTGTTTCGAAAACCTCAAATATCTCATTTTAGCCTTTCTTGATTTGCGTGCGCATCCAGTATATCTTTTTGGAAGGCTTTTATGTTACAAATTAATAAAATATGAAAATTTTCCTTAAAAATTTATTCGAGTTCACTTTGGTCAATGTTTTGAGCAAACAGATCCGGATCCATATTTTGACGGTCCCAGTGGGTTCGTATCGTGATTAGGGACCTGCGTGTTTGTCCGGAATCAAATTCGCAGGTCCCTAGCTCGAGTTATCGCTTTTTGTCAAAAATTTGAAGTTTAAAGAGTTTAAAAATTTGACCAATGTTTGACTTTGTTGATGCCAGGTCCGTATTTTGGTTCCAAAACTCGATATAGGTCCATTTCTATATTTATGACTTTTTTGCCAAATTTGGTGAGAAACAAAGTTGGTTTGACGTGATTCCGACGTCCGGATGTTAAAATAGAAGTTCTAAAGTTTCATTGAAAATTTTGCTCGATTTGGTGTCCGATTCGTAGTCTAGGTGTTATTTTTGCAATTTGATCGCGCGAGCGAGCTTGTATGAGGTTTTTGGACTTGTGTGCATATTTGGTTTGGAGCCTGGAGGGCTCGGGTGAGTTCCAGATAGGCTACGAAGTGAAATGGGACTTAGAAAATAGCTGGTGCTCTGCTGTTTCTGGTGCAGGCCTTCGCATTTATGATAAGGCAGTCAAACTGTCAGGTTCAAAATTGCGAGCTACTCCCTCGCAATTGCGAAGAGTAGTTGGGCACCATGGGTTCGCATTTGCGAATAATTGGTTGTAGTACTGGGGAGGGAATGGTTTGCAATTGCGATCAAGGGGTCGCAATTGCAGAAGTCCCAAGTTTGCAATTGCGAACAAAACCATCGTATTTGCGATGGTAGTACAGAAGAGGGACCTTCTCAATTGCGAAGGATTTCTCGCAAATTGCGAACCCCAGGCCGCGATTGCGACATCTGTGCCTTGGCTTAAGCTAAGTTAGACGAGATTTTTCTCATTCTTTCAATTTTGAAACCTAAAAATCTTAGAGACAATTTTTCCAAGAGCTCTACTTCCCCAATTCATTGGTAAGTGATTCTAACCTATTTTCTTTCAATTACCCATTACATTTCATAAGATTTCAACCTAAAATCTAGGATTTTCATGGTAGAAATTGGGGATTTGGGTAGAATTAGAGATTTTTGTAAAATTGGAATTTAGACCTCAAATTGAGGTCGGATTCTGAAACTAATTACATAATCGGTCTGGGGGGTGAATGGGTAAATTGGTTTTGGTCCGAACCTCGATTTTTGATCAAGCAGGCCTGGGGTCAATTTTTGACTTTTTGGGGAAGAGTGTGAAAATCCTAAATTTATGCATTGTAATTGATTCCTTTAGTAATATTTGACATTATAGAGTCGATTGTGGTTAAATACGAGTGGTTTGGAGGTGGATTCTAGGGGAAAGGCCCCGGTAGAGCTCTGATTTGACTGCAAAGTGAGTTAAGTGTCGAGTCGAACCTTGATTTGAGGGAATTAGGAACCTTCAAACTATGTGCTATGTGAATTTCAAGTGTTGCAGCGTATATGCGAGGTGACGAGTGCTTATACGCCGCTGAATTACTTTTTCCCCCTGATTTTCTGATTTTCCTTAATTACTTCCTTCCATGCCTTAACTGTTGTGTGCTTTAAATGCCTTCAATGCTTTATTTGCTACCTGATATTCATTGTTCCTCGTGTTAAAAATGTTAGATCTTTCCATACTTTCATGACTCGATGCTATTTGACTTAATTGACTTCGACCTTTTTAATTGTCATTTATTGGACTTGTCTAGCCATGAAATATTACATATGTGAATTCCCAAGTGGGTACAAGGTTTCCTCTCTGATTCCGCTTCATATTCGTCGTTCGTAGAGGTTCGAGTGATTTGGGTTATTGATTTGATTGTATTCATTAAATTATTGATACTGATATAGTGGGATCGGGTTGCACGCCGCAACAGGTGAAATAAGGGTGGATTGATATGGTGGGATAAAGGTGAATTTGTAATGATATGGTGGGATCAGTTTGTATGTCGTAACAGGTGCAATAAGGGGTTGATACGGTGAAATTAGGGTGAATTGTGCAACATATATTTATTTATGACTGTTGATATTGCTACGATGGAATAAAGAAGGATTGTGTTGTACGGTGGGATCGGGTTGCGCGCCGCAGTAATCTATGTGTTTTCATTTCCTTGAGCTGCATTGGTTTTTGGTATTTTTCATACGAAAAGTAATTCTGATCGTCACTGGTTTTTCTTTGACGATTTAGCTATTTTCTTCCGTTGGCTGTCCTATTTTGTTCCGTATTTCTTCTCTTGTCTTTATTATATAATGCATACAGGTTATAGTGTAAGTGACCTGCCTTAGCCTTGTCACTACCTCGTCGAGGTTAGGCTTGGCACTTACAGAGTACATGGGGTAGATTGTACTCATACTACACTCTGCACTTCTTGTGGAGATTTTGGAGTCGGTCCCAATGGCAGTTACTAGCGTGCTCGGGTAGACTAGCTTTGTGGAGACTTGAGGTACAACTGCTCAGCATCCACAGCTCTGAGAGTCCCCTTTCCTTTTATTAGCTGTGTATTTTCCCTCTGACAGCTCTATGTTTTATTCAGAACCTTATTTGTACTATCCTAGTAGCTCGTGCACTTGTGACACCGACTCCAGAATTGTATTAAATATTTTAGTTGTTATGGCATCCATATTTTTACTGTGGATCATTACAGTTATTTCAGTTTCTTTCTTATCATTTAATTTGAACTGTTGAAAATGGTTGAATTGTTATAACGTTTGCTTTCCTAGCAAGTAACATGTTAGGCACCATCACAATCCCGGAGGTGGAAATTTCGGGCCGTGACAAGTTGGTATCAGATCACTAGGTTACATAGGTCTCACAAGCCACGAGCAAGTTTAGTAGAGTCTGGAAGATCGGTACGGAGACGTCTGTACTTATCTTCCAGAGGCTATGGAGTTTAGGAAAAATATCACTTCTATTCTTCTATGTCGTGCGATTTTATTCTATCATTGATGATTGAATTCTTCTGTTCTTGTTCTCTCGCAGATGGCGAGAACACATACCACATCCTCAGCTGGACAATAGCTGGAGCCCCCAGTGGCAGCTTTTACGAGTGGCAGAGGTCGAGGCCGAGGTTGCGCTAGAGGCCGAGGATGAGGCAGAGCTCAGCCTAGAGCTTGAGCGGCAGCACCATCAGTGGAGCCTCAGGTAGATTTTGACGAGGAGGTTCCAACTCAGATTTTACCTGTTAGACCAGCTCAGGTCCTGGAGGGGTTCATTGCCACCCAGTGCTTCAGGACGCTCTGGTCCGTTTGGTGGGCCTTATGGAGAGTGTCACCCAGGCCGATACATTTCCTATGGAACCAACCATCTCTCAGGCTGGGGGAGGAGAACAGACTCCCGCTACTTGGGGTAATTCAGCCGGTTGTTGCGGAACAGGCCGGCGATAGGTCCGTTATGTATTCTGAGGGCTTACTGAGATTGGTCAAGGTTATCAAGCTCTTCCCAGTTCACTTCAGTGGTGCACCTTCTGAGAACCCATAGGATTATCTTGACCGCTGCCATGAGGTGATACAGAACATGGGTATAGTTGAGACAAATGGGGTCAATTTTGCTGTGTTTCAGATGATGGGTTCCGCTAAGAGATGGTTGAAGGATTATGTATCGACCAGACCAACTAGGTTGCCTGATATTACTTGGGACCAGTTCTCTCAGCTATTTCTAGATAAATTCCTTCCTATCACAGTGAGGGAGGATTACGACCGACAGTTTGAGTGTCTCCAACAGGGCAGTATGTCAGTCACTCAGTATGAGACCCATTTTGTGGATCTAGCCTGTCGTGCTCTTTTCTACTTCCTACTAAGAGAGAGAGAGAGAGAGAGAGAGAGAGAGAGAGAGAGAAAGAGAGAGATGAGGTTTATTGATGGGCTCACTCACCCTATCAGGCTACATATGCCCAAGGAAACCGTGGATCGAGATGGTACTTTGACAGGAGATAGTGAAAAGGTCTGATAAGAGGCCTCGTCATTCCGGTGGGTTCAGTGGTGCCTCATCTGGAGGCAGGGGTACTTTTGGTAGGGCCATCCTCCTAGGCCATTTCATTCGGTGCTTCAGGCATCCCACGGTGCTTCAGGGAGTGTTGGTCCTTATGTGCCCTATTATGGGTAACCAACCTACAATGCACCATCACCTCCTATTAGTGCACCTTTGATTCAGAGTTATCACCGTGGTTATCCGGCCGTTTAAGCCAGCCTCAGATTCAACAGCCATAGTAGCAGGAAGGATGTTTTTAGTGTGGTGGGTTTGGGCATATTAGGAGGACCTGTCCGAGATTATTCAGCGACACGTCACAGCAGAGTTCCGGTTCCATGATTCCGGCATCGGTTGCACCACCGCCTGGTCAGCCAGTTAGAGGCAGGGGTCAGGAAGCCAAAGGTGAAGGTTAGGCCGCTAGAGGTGGAGGTTAGGCTGCTAGAGGTGGAGGCCAACCAGCTAGAGGTCGTCCTAGAGATGTAGTTCAGAGCGGTGGGGCCAGCCCCAATGTTATGCTTTCCCAGCTAGGCATGAGGCTGAGTCATCTAACGCTGTTATCACAAGTATTGTTCCAGTTTGCCATAGAGATGCTTCAGTTCTATTTGATCCGGGCTCTACTTATTCCTATGTGTCATCTTATTTTGCTTTATATCTGGTTGTGTCTCGTGATTCTTTGAGTGCTCCTGTGTATGTGTCCACACCTGTGGGAGATTTTATTGTTGTAGATTGTGTCTAATTTTCATGTGTGGTTACTATTGGGAGTCTTGAGACTAGCGTAGATCTTATACTTCTCGATATGGTAGATTTTGATGTCATTTTGGGTATGGATTTCCTGTCACCTTATCATGATATATTGGATTGTCACGCCAAGATGGTGACCTTAGCCTTGTCGGGGTTGCCTCGATTAGAGTGGAGGGGGACTCCTGGCCATTCTACCAGCAGGGTTATCTCTTGTTTGAAGGCTCGACATATGGTCGAGAAGAGGTGTCTAGCTTATTTGGCTTATGTCCGTGATTCTGGTACGGAGGTTCCTTACATGAATTCAGTACCAGTTGTCCATGAGTTTCCAGAGGTATTTCATGCAGATCTAGCGGGGATGTCACCCGATAGAGATATTGACTTCTGTATTGATTTTGCTCTGAGCACTCATCCCATTTTTATTTTTCCATACCGTATGGCCCCGCCAGAGTTATAAGAATTGAAGGAGCAGTTGAATGATTTACTCGATCATGGATTCATTAGACCTAGTGTTTCGCCCTAGGGTGCGCCTGTTTTGTTCATGAAGAATAAAGATGGATCGATGAGGATGTGCATAGATTACCTGTAGTTGAACAAAGTCACCATCAAGAACAAGTATCCATTACCGAGAATGGATGACTTATTTGATCAGCTTCAGGGTGCCAAAGTGTTTTTGAAGATTGATTCGAGGTTTGGATACCATCATCTGAGGATTAGGGCATCTGATGTCCCTAAGACAGATTTTCAGAGTCGTTATGGGCATTATGAATTTCTAGTGATGTCATTTGGGTTGACGAATGCCCATCAACATTTATGGATTTGATGAACCGAGTGTTCAAGACCTATTTGGATTTCTTTGTGATTGTGTTTATTGATGATATCTTGATCTACTCCCGCAGTCAATAGGAGCACAAGCAACATCTTCGGATTGTACTTCAGACTTTGAGAGATAGCTAGTTGTATGCCAAGTTTTCAAAGTGCGAGTTTTGGTTAGACTCAGTCGCTTTCTTGGGGCACGTAGTATCAACAGAGGGCATTCAGGTCGATCCTACGAAGATCGAGGCAACTGGCCTAGACCCACTTCAGCTACGGATATCTGGAGTTTCCTAGGATTGGCGAGTTATTACCGTCGATTTATGGAGGGGTTTTCATCTATAGCAACCTTATTGACCAGGTTGACCAAGAAGGGTGCCCCGTTCAGATGGTCAGATGAGTGTGAGGCGAGCTTTCAGAAGCTCAAGACTGCTTTGACTACAGCGTCAGTGTTGGTGTTGCCCACAGGGTTCAGGATATTGTCGCGCCCCTTTTTCTCGCGAAATCAAGTTTTGACACATGACAACTTTTCAAATGAGGTGTTAAAAGAGAGAGTCGCCACCTAACGATTTTAAGGCGCATTAGGGCACCTATATGCATATGAATCGGGTTTAACCAGTTTGCCTCACCAAAGATTAGGTAAGGGCTCAAATTACCTCGAAGATAAGGTGTTAGGCACTCTTCGAGGTCCACAACTGTGGGTCCCGGCCGAACTCGAATTATATGAATTAGTCAGATAAACAGAGAGAAAACAAGAAGTTTGGGAACATTCATTATTAAAAGACCTTGAGTAAGTGCAAACAATTG
>ML427736.1:0-13132 GCA_005239525.1 Nicotiana knightiana
TACAAAATGATTAGGAACCATGTCTATAGGACATGTAACGCTCTAATTTGCCTATACGCTAGTTCAGAAATTATAGCATTGCCTCATAATATTGGAATCTAGAATCCATAGAAATCATGCCTATAGGACTTAAGAACTTCAACACGTCTTAATATTGCATGTAATATGAACCTACTCGCGTGCATTTATTGCTTACATGTGGAGGCCAACTTGAGACATTTATTTGTCTTTATGTGCAGTCCTATGTGCTTTGAATATCGCTTAGATTTATAATTCTGAGCAACCTAAGTGAAGTCTAGAACCCCCCCAAATAGGAGGTCCAAAGACTCCTAGACCATAGGCATGGGACGGGTAGTGAACGTATAGAGTACGACTTAGAATTTAATTAGAGAGCCTCAAGGTAAACAAATTTAACATAGTAATTGGGTAGCAGGAGATGATAGTCATTGCCCGCTGAACAATATGAGCAACTCCTATCTAAAAGAAGTTGCGAAGTATTATTTATGTTGCGCGAGGTGATCCCTTAGGTGAAAACACATAGGACACCCCCCCCCCTTCTTTATATCTACATTTAGTCATTCGAACATTGTATTTGTATCTTTTAGTCCTTAAGATTTGCACCAATACTGTTATAATGAACTTCTCCGACCTTTATATTCTATTTATTTATTTGATCACCTAGTCTAACTACATAATTCACATAGTTCTAAGTTCGGTCGGGACCCACAATTGTGGACCTCGAAGAGTGACTTACACGTTCTCTTTGAGGTAATTTGAACCCTAACCCAATCTTTGGTGACATTGACTAGTCAAACAGAATTATTTTCACAACAGGTGCCCTAACGCACCTTAAAATCGTTAGGTGGCGACTCTTCTCTTTTAATACCCATTTAACCGAGTTGTCACATGTCGAAACCTGCTTTCGCAAGAAAAAGGGGCGCGACAGATCTTACAACACGTACCCTGAGATCAAAACAGTGAAGCTGATGCCCTTGCTAACCTAGGATCGTCGGTCGAAGACAATGAGCTTAATTCGGGAGCGGTAGTGCAACTCATGAGATCGGTGGTAGAACAGGGTCATGCTGAGATAAACTCTACAAGCCTGACTTGGGATTGGAGAAACAAATATGTAGAATATTTGAAAACCGGAAAGCTACCTTCGGATCCAAAAGAATCGAGGGCCCTCCGTACAAAGACAGCCCGATTTTGTTTGTCCGAGGATGTAACCTTGTTCAGGAGAATGCTCGATAGCCCCTGGGTAGATATGTCTAGGACCAGGAGATACAGATTACATGCTGACGGAAATTTGTGATGGCACCTGGGGAAATTATTCAGGCACCGAATCATTGGTTCTAGGGGTGGGCGTCGGTCGATTCGGTCGGTTATTATAAAAGTACGATTCGATTTATTGGTTTTCAATTTTGTAATATTAATAACCAAATCAATCTAAAGTATTTATGGTTCGGTGAGGATTTTTCAAGGTTCGGTTCGGTTATTTTCGGTTTAATTTTTTGGTTATTAACGGTTCAAGATTTTTATATCCGATCTAGACTACTGATCTTTAATTGTAGAAAATTCCTTAAGCCTTCTGCAAAAAGAACAGAAAAAAGATTACAGAAAAGTCTGCAAATATCAAATAGTCGAGCATTCTGCAAATGCAGCTTCCCAACTCAAAGAACCAAAGACTAACACCTACAAAACTGAACTATTCTGCAAAAGAATGTAAGATTTAACTTAAATGTATAAGATCTACACCAAAAAAAATTTAAATGTATCTTCGCCTGTGCTTCAGGTGCAGGAATATTCTTAGGGATTTGTTCTGGGGCCTGCACTATATCAGTTGATTATGCAACTGAAATTATTGGCTTTATTCTATCCAAAAGAGTTAAATCCCCACATAGTTTTCTATTCAATGCCATAATAGTTCTTAAGCCAGGTAGTGTCTCTAATTTATACTCACGCCTCGGAAAGCAATCTATTGGCAATGCTCCTAAGGAAGGAGGTAACCACTAACTTGAGGAAGAAGGATGAGTCTAAATTTTGAATTTTCGGTTTAACCGAAAACCAAAACACCAAAATCGTAAACCGCAGTAAAAATTGAAATTTAATAATTTGAAAACCGCACACCGACTGAATAACCATTTAAATTGAAATCAAAAAATCGAAATTGACGATTCGGTCATTTTTTTCCATTCGATCGGTATTATGACAACCCCTAATTGGTTTGGAAGATGATCGTCATGGCCGTTCAAGAAGTGGAGGATGGACATCGTCAGCCACCTTACATGGCCACCCGGTAAGGCTCAATTTATTTTATTTATGACTGACTCATTTTCTAAATGGGTTGAAGCCTAGGCATATGAGAAGGTCAGGGAGAAGGAGGTCATCAATTTCAACTGGGACCACATCATATGTTGGTTCGGAGTGCCTGCCGAGATCGTGTGCGATAACAGAAAACAATTCATCGTTTGCAAGGTGAACATGTTTCTCGAAGACAACAAGATCAAGAGGATCCTATCAACACCTTAGTGGGAACGGACAAGCCGAATCGACCAACAAAACCATTAGCCAGAACCTTAATAAGAATGTTAACTGATGCCATAGGAAAATGGAAGGAGATTCTACCCGATGTCCTTTGGGCATATTGTACGACCTCGAAGTCCAGTACCGGGGCCACTCCTTTCTCATTGGTTTACATCGACGAAGCTCTAATAAAGGTCAAAGTCGGGGAGCCAAGTATCAGATTTCGATGTTCAACAAAGGAATCAAATGACGAGGCCATGAATACGAGCCTAAAGCTATTGTCTGAAAGGTGTGAAGCCGCCCTTGTCCGGTTAACTGCCCAAAAGCAACGTATCGAGAGATATTATAACAAAAGAGCGATACATCAACATCAGGGACTTAGTATTAAGGAAGGTCACATTGAACACCCCAAATTCGAATGAGGGAAAGTTGGGGACAAACTAGGAAGGGACGTATCATATCATCAAAATCACCGGCAAAGGATCCTAAAAGCTCGAAATGATGAACGGTGAACAATTACCGAGCAATTGGAATGTAACTCACCTAAAGCGATATTACTGTTGAGGTACAACCACATTTATTTTATTTTATTTATATTTCAGACTAACACTTGCAGGTGATCGACAAGAAGCAGTACAAAGTTTTTAGGTCTGCAAGCACGCGTTCCACTCTTTTCCCTTGAACCGNCAATTACCGAGCAATTGGAATGTAACTCACCTAAAGCGATATTACTGTTGAGGTACAACCACATTTATTTTATTTTATTTATATTTCAGACTAACACTTGCAGGTGATCGACAAGAAGCAGTACAAAGTTTTTAGGTCTGCAAGCACGCGTTGCACTCTTTTCCCTTGAACCGATTTTGTCCCAAATGGGTTTTACGATGAGGTTTTAAACGAGGCAACAGTGGATCGTGATAACTTAGAATCAAAGACCGATCATGAATCAGTTTTAAAGATCACTTTAACAGTATCCGAGGGTCCTCTACAATCAACCTCGAATATTGGGGGGGCATTACCCTTGGATATCGACTTTAACAAGGAAAGAAACTTTCTAGCTGAAGGGTATCGATCGGTAGGATTTATTATAAGGGTAAAACGGTCAAACCGGTTCTAAAGGCTACCCTCGACAGACTATAATCCGTATTACTTACTTTGGGAGAAAGTTTCCGGCACCGAACCCCCAAGAAACCCTAAAACGGAATAATATAAAGGCGAGGTTTGTTTAAATCCTCGAACATAACTTAAGTTATTTCATGCTAAGACATTTCGATCTTTGTGAATACAAATAATAAAGCAAAGGAAAAACTAGAAAGACAAAAGGGAAAGAAAGCCTTATATATTTATCCAAAAATCATTTTTCAAGGGCAGAATGGCCCAGATACAGAAATCTATAATAGCCAAAAGAACCTCAAAAAACAAAGGACAAAACGTCTAAAAAGATCCTAAGGGGCCTAATCTTCACCAGGGGCTGCGTCTTCTCCTTCGGGGTCTTCACCACCTTCGGGATCATCCGAGTCTTAAAACCCCTGGGAATCCTCCTTCTCGGGGTAAGCCAGCTTCCAGGCCTTGGGCTCAGATATCGTGGCATTCTTGATCTCAGCCAACAGGTCGAAGCCCCGAGCTTGAACTCCTTCGAGGTCATCCCTTCTGTATTGCCACTTCATGTGCTCCACCAAATGCTTCACTTGATCATAAGCTACCTCGGCATCGGCCTTATGATAGGCCACCTTCTCATCAGCTTCGACCTTGACCACGACAATCTCTGACCTAGCCTTCTCAAGTTCCTTGGCGTGATTTTCTTGGCTGGAAACCACCAAGCTTAGCTGAGACCAGATGTTTTCAATTGTTTTGGCCTTGCTTGAGGTCTTTTCCTCTGTATCTCAGAGCTTAGCCTTATTCGACACTAGTTGTTCCAGCACAACCTTATTTTCCGAGGCTAGGAGGTCCATGTTTTTCTTCTACTCTTCGGCCTCAGCTTTTATCGTTTCCACTCGCACCTGGAGCTGCCCGATCTATTCAAGCTTCTTTTGCACCTGTAGGTTCGGATCGTTAGCCACTATGTCTAAATCGTCATCACTATCTTCAAGTACTCGATTTACCTGCTCGACCCATTCGGCATGCTCCTTCCGAGCCGCTTCTAGCTCGTCTTGGAGTTTCTCACTAAGAGGCTACTAGGTGTCCCTTTTCTCTTTAAGCTCCCGAACCTCGACCTCGTGTTGGGTTAAATCCTCCCGATATCGGAGGAAAGTTTCATGGTGAATAACTGAGTCCTGCAAGCATAAAGAAAAATGTTACTATTATTTCCAACTTAAAATCTGAAGTACATAATAAATAGGGACTCGAAGATACCCGATTCAACTCCTGTTGAGCTTCATTGAACAAGCAGGGTGTTTCCATCTCGTCCATCTTGGCTTGGTCCTATTTGGTCATCAAGCACCGAAGATAGCCTGCAACCCTCATGGGGGCGGAGAGAAATCGGGCATCCTCCGGGATAGAGAAAATTATTGACCTCTTTCGGTCAGGATCAACACTCAGAGCCGAGAATCGATGCACAAACCTCAGACTCGAAGAAGACCCGCTGGCCCCCGAAGATGGTGCCTTCTTTGGCACTGGTAAGTCACCAAACCTGGTACATCTTCCGAGGCGGTAGATTCTAAGCCATCGAAGAAGTTATTGAGAAATTCTACCCCCTGAGGCCCCTCGTGTGAACGATTTTTTAGCATACCAGCCTCATTGATCATGGAATCGAAGAATAGAGGAGACCCGGTGAGATCAATCACCCCAAGCGCATCTTTTGGGGAAGTTCCTCTGCTTTACGAATATCATCCTCAGTCTCATTCTCGACTTCCCTAGCTTAGGGAAAAAAAGCCTCACCCCTCTCCAGTTCAAAGACCCTGGTCACTGCCATCTCAGCAGCCTCCCTGGCCTGAGTCAATGCGGTGCGGACTCGCACCTGGCCAGTATATGAGAAATATAAACACTGATTATTAAAAATAATTGACCTTCTATGTTTGTGATTGTGTTAGATTCTTTTATAACGGATAGTTGATGTTCTTATAAATTGGTGACTAATAAAAAATTAATACAAAAAAAACAAAAAACTTGATGTTTAAATGGTAAGATCCCATGCTCCACTTGTGGGATTACACTGGGTTTGTTGTTGTTCTTTAAACGTTAACATAAACATTAATGAAAACATGATTTGTAATATTTCATGACTAATTTTTTATAAACGAGTAATACTTTGAATTGTGTGAACTTATATATGGTTTCTAGTCGAGCGTCTATCAGAAACAGCTTCTCTGCCTTTCCAGGGGTAGGGGTAAGGCTGCGCACATATTACCCTCCCCAGACTCCACTTGTGAGAAATCACTAATTTGTTGTCATTGTTGTGAAATTATATATGGTGGTCCAATATGTAGTTTTTTTTTGTCATGCATGTAGTTTAGTGGCTCAAAACATGTTCACATTGGTAATTTCTATTCTATTAAATATAAATGAGTAAGGCGAACACCGCAATATATAATTCTACAAAAAGTTATGTATTATGTACTATACAAACTTGGTCTTATTTCACTGGTGTATGATTTGTTTGCCCCGTTTGTCGACATGTGTATCACACTTCCATTGCAGCCGTTCACTTTTCCTCTTATTTGGATGACTCGTGTTTGTCTTATTTTTTTCTTGGGACATCTCCTGTCACGATCCAAAATTCACTATATATCGTGATGATGCCTAACACCGCCATCAAGCAAGCCAACGGTGATAAAACAACTTAATTACTCATTTTAGTATTTTGGAATCATAATTTTCATTAACTAAATAGCGTGAAATAGAATTTAGGGGGTAGAGTGATAATAACTATGTGCACTACTATGCTAAACATCTACTAGGAACCCCCAAAACTCGGCGTCGCAAGTGAATGAGCATCTATTAATGGGTACAACAATAATACAACATCCATCTGAAATACAAGTAAGACAGGCAATAAAAATAACTCTAATGGAGACTCTGCATGTTGGGGATCGTAACAAGGAAGTGCAGCTCACCATAAAGTCCCGGCAACAGCCGCGCCTCTGCACCCAGAGGACCACCAGAAACATATATGTGTACATGCACAATAAGTGTAGCATGAGTGCGTAAATCAATGCGTGCCCAGTATGTATCTAGCCTAACCCCAGAGAAGTAGTAATGAGGGGTCGACATCGACAATTACTAATGATCCAATAAGACAGATACCGTAAAAAGTAAACAGATATGGGGCAGAATAAACAAACGAAATAGGTATAAATACGGGGTACAATCTTTCTCTCGACCGCAAACTCAAACTCTCGATTAGCAGTTACCTCCTCGACCGGAGTATGTGTATGTGTGTGTGTATGTGTATATATATATATAATGAACCTCACCAGATAGATTGTTATGATTCAACAACAACAACAACAACAAAAACCCAGTAAAATCCCACCAGTGGGGTCTGGTGAGGGTAGAGTATACGCAGACCTTACCCCTACCCCGGAGGGGGTAGAGAGGCTATTTTCGGGAGACTCTCGGCTCGAGACAATAGATCTGTGACAATAAAACTCAAAAAATAATATCAGCAACGTGAAAAACAGAAAATAAATGGAAAAGAAGTAACAAAAATATTATGCAAAAGTGTGAAACACAACATAAGCCGGAGGAAGTGCTAGACAATAGATTGTCATGATTCAAACCAGGAAAATTCGCAGATGCACTGGCTTCTTCACAAATATTACGCACGATTCCATAGGAGTATTTTATCGAAATTCCAAGGCGTACGGTCTGATCCCATCATAATCTGGTACATAACCATAGATAAATCTATTATATTGATGATGCGAACGACCCACTCCCATGAGAGTGTGATACATAATATTGCCGAGGCGTACATCCCGATCATATCAATTGTGCGCACTGTTGAGGGTCGAACGGAATGAAACATAGATGTAACTATTATACTGCCGAGGCGAATGACCCGATCCCATTAGAATAAAAAGCTTTAACGGGTCCATGACCCCACTCCTTAATAGACGTGTGAGTTATATATTTTAAGGGGAACCTTCCGATGAAAACCCATAACACGGAAGAAATTCGTAAGGAGAGTACAATTATTATGCGGATAATCATGAAGCCCGTCAAATCTCTACAATAGCAAGTTTACCACTCTATGCAAGTATAGTCTAAAGTCGTAATGCGAAATAAAGGAATTAAACGAGCAAAGATAATCCATATAGTACAAGTACAACATGGTGTGAACCTAAGGCTACCCGGACAATAACATGAATCTAGCTACGTAGGGACTCTCATCATCTGGTGCATATGTAGTCTCGCAACAAGTAGCACATATCAAATACATCACCTAGGGGTAGTTTTGCCCTCACAGAGTTAGACAGGAGACTTACCTCGCTCCGAAATTCCATGACCGGCTCCAAAGCCTCTCCAACACCTCAAATCGATGCCTGTCGCTCCAAACCTAGTCGTACATGTGCAAAATAATCAAAATATACTCTAATACCCATAATTAATTAATGTATAACAATTCCCAATTCTGCTAGAAAAGTTAATAAAGTCAACCCTCAGGCCCACGTGCCCAGATTTCGAAAATTATCGAAAATAATTATTACCCATAACTTATATAGCATATAGTTCTAAAATCATCCAATTTCATCGATGAATTGACCCTCAAATCAAGGATTTACAATGTCATAACTTTGGGGCCCAAAACCCCAATTTTTACAATCCAAACACGGATAAAAATAATAACCAATGAAAAAATATGGAAAAATATCAGAAAAAGGCTAGTTATTTACCCCTAGTTGAGACGAGAACAACGCCGTGAAAATTACCTCAAACGGAATTCTAGAACTCAAGATATGCTCAAAATACTAATATGTTCGGGCTATCATATTAAAACATTGTCGAGACAATTTTTGTTCTTCGCATTCGCGGGACACCTTCGCGTTCGCGAAGAGCAGTTTTTCGCATTTACGGTCAACCAAAATTTCCTTCTGCGCATTCGCGGTACCTCACTCGCGTTTGGAAAGAACAAAGTCCGCACCGGAAACCAGCAATCTTTCCCAGCACGAAATGGCATAACTCTCTCATACTACCTCGAAATTCGACAATTCTTGTTGTGATGGTTCCGTAATTACGATACAGATCTAATGGTTTAATACAATCACAAATCAAAAGTCGTTTTATCAATATGGTACCCTCTATGTCAAAAGAAACAACGTTTAAACATTAAATAAAAGCACGATACAACCATAACACACCTGAGGCCCTCGGGACCCGTTCAATTGCACAAATCAGTCGCAAAACATAAGACGAACCTACTCGAGGCCTAAAAATAACACCAAACAACATCAAAACCATGAATCGGCGATCAAATCCTTCTTTTAACTTTCAAATATTCAAACTTCGACGAATGCATTCGAATCACACTTAAACATTCCGGAATTACGCCAAACTTTACGCACAAGTCATAATCACAATATCAACCTATTCCCAAACCTCGAAATTCCAAACGGACATCGTAAACACCAAATTCCACTTCAAATCAAACTTAGGAATTTCTAAAACCTTCAAAATATTAACTTTCCACAATAAGCGCCGAAATGCTCCCGGGCCACCCGATGCTCAACGCGAACACACGCCTAAGTCCAAATAAATCATACAAACCTATTGAAACCTTTAAATCCCGATTCCGAGGTCGTTTACTCAAAAGTCAAACCTTAGTCAATTCTTCAAACTTAAAGATTTTGAAATTAGAATTTTCTTTCCAAATCAATTCTGAACTTCCCGAAATTCAATTCCGACCACAAGTACAAGTCATTATTCCTGAAATGAAGCTACTCAAGACCTTAAACTGCTGAACGAAGTGCCAGAGCTCAAAACGATTGGTCGGATCGTTACATCTCTGCTTCACTTCTATTTAGTTCACCGTGTTCCTTCTTCTTCGGTATATGGTTCTTTCTATTTCGCTTCCTTTTTATGCATATCTTTCAGTTTTATTAAATCTCTCTCTCTCTCACGTACTATTTCATCTGCTCGTGTTTTGGTTTTCTTTTTAGAACATTTTTAATTTTGGGTTCGAGTTTTGCTCTTGCGACGATGTATCTATGAGTAACAAGTAAATTGCTGCTTTGAGGATTTGCATTTTCCATCTTCCTCTTGTAATTCCATAGACGATATTTGTCATGTTTTACTAACCCTTGAAGGTGTAAAAAGAAGGTATAGAATTATGTGATGGCTATTTTAGAATTACCTGTTCAGCTGTGCCTTTAGACTTTTTCTCTACTCATACATGTTCTGTATTTAATATTTGGTTGGTTCTTATCGCCTAAAATGACGTTCTGCGTGAGGCCGCATCATTTTTGACTGCTGTGTGGTATTGTTCTGGGACCCCCCTTCTCCTTCGTCCTCCATCAAAACTGGCCCTAATAGGAGAAAACTGGATTTCTTGAAGACTATTGCAGAACTTTTTGAGCCTTTGGCTTTTTTGTGTTTATTTCGTAATTATCAATGATATTAAGAAGAATTCAATGAGAAATGGGATAATGTAGTAGACTAATATGTCGTGGAGGTGATCTTATTCTTTTCCTTTAATTACCTCTACTTTCATATGAAGCAAACAATTGTCCCACATTAACTACTGTTAAGCACAATGAATTTCAAAATGTAAACATTACCATTTGATACATCCCTGGTGGATTGAGATAATTCCTTATCCTATAAGCTCTAAAAGCTTAAATTCTGGACCTAAAGCAATAGGACAATAACCTGAAATTGTTTGAAAATTAAATCATCGCTTGAAAAAAAATCAGGGGATTAGANATATCATGGAGGTTGTAAACTGTCACTAAATCTCTTTAAAAGGCCATCTTAAATAATTTATGTCGCGGACTAAAACTGATAATACCACATTATTTAAGCTTATTGTTGAGCCCGTGCATTCCACCGGCTTCCATTTCTAGTAAATGATATATCAAATGGGTCCTACCTGGTTCGATGTTGGATTTCAGGTACTAGACATATCCGCCTCCTACAATCTATTGCTGGGACGGCCTTGAATACACGCCGCTGGAGCTGTCGCATCCACTTTGCACCAAGCGGTAAAATTTGAGTGGAGCCATCAAGAACTGAAAATCCATGGAGATGGGAGCAACCCTATTTACACCAGCCAGAGTGTTCTGGTGGTTGAAAACAGAAGGAAGTTAGGCAGATAAACCTACCATCGCATCGAGCGTGTTAACGCGGTTGAAAAGGATAACTGGTGAAGTAGAAAAATAGAGAGTATACTGGCATGACAAGGGCACGAACCTGGCAAGGGGCTCGGTAAAAACCTTCAGGGTATCTCCAAGCCAATACAGTTTAAACGCCATGGTACAACATTTGGGCAAGGGTATCAGTACACCTGGCAGGAATACGATGACTGGTCACCACCGTGGCGTGGTCTATACTACCCTCTTGAGCAACCCCTGCCGCACTTGAGTCAGTCCTTCCATCAGGCCGATATCATATGGGGATCAGAGGAAGAAGAAGCATTAGAAACATTGAGGAATTTGTTCTTGGAAGATGATGATATGGACTGCTGTGTGATTGTCGAGGAGGAGGAGGAAGGCCCTACCATCCAAGCTGTGGAGAGAGGAGCATTCCTCAAGAACTGGACTGTTAGACCATCAACGGCCCGACGAGTCCCCGGGTAGCAAGGTTGAATGGCATTTTTATTTTTATAAAAAATAATTTCGACTTTTGCATTTTTCTTTTGTATTAAATAATATTTTTCAAGGTTCCAAAAACGTTACTTGAGTTATGGAAAATCATTTTGTTTGATATTTTAAATGGCTTTATGTTTTATTATCACTACTTTTCTTTCATATCTTTATCCCTACAACATTACTATTTCTTATCTTGATGAACCAACGACTGTGACATATAATGGGACAACGCAACAAAAGGACAGTGATTCAGAAGAAATAGAAGAAGAGGATGTAATACCTGAAGAAATCGTCAGAGAAGTAGAGAATTTTGAGAACAAGCCCAAGTCCAACCTGGACGAGACCGAGATAGTCAACTTGAGAGATTCCGAAACCGTCAAGGAAACCCGCATAAGCATCCATTTGCCACCGTCAGAGAAAGATGAATACACTCGGTTCCTGAAAGAATATGAGGATATCTTTGAATTAAACTACGCTCAAACTGATACCCATTTAAGAGGGGATACGTAGGCAACCCTGTGGGTTCGGTCACAATTCAATAAAATCTCTATTTTCCCCACAATCATAAACTGGGGCAGAATTTTGAGGAGGACCCTCAAAATTCCAAAGCAAGTTCAGCCAACTGCAGCGCATGGAGTACGCAGGAAAGTCATCTAGTTAACTGGGGCAGAATTTTGAGGAGGACCCTCAAAATTCTACGGTAGAAGAAGCCGCGATGTCTCTGATTGTGTCATAGTTACTGGTTCATCTAACTAAATTCTAAACTATACACTACTATGTCTTTTGAAATTATGCACGCGTGCTTTTGAAAAGAATCTTTTCTTTAGCCAAATGTTACCCTAATAGCTTGAACATGATCTTCAGACAGAGCGGAACAAATCGAGCAAGCGAAGGCACGAACCAACCTCCCCCCGCAAAAACTCACAAATTTTCTTTGGATGCTGGACTATATCATCATGATAAACACCATCGCAACGACACAATCGATATGCATGAAATACATTGTCAGCTAAGAATACTTCACTCTTAGTCTTCTATTTGCATGGGACTAAGCACTGTCCCGAACCTTACATGAGGCTAAGCCCTGCCTCTTCACTTGCATAAGGCTAAGCACTGCCTTCTCTTTGCATGAGACTAAGCCCTTTCTCAAACCTTGCATGAGGCTAAGCCCTGTCTCTCCACTTGCATAAGGCTAAGCACTTCCTTCTCTTTGCATGAGACTAAGCCCTGTCTTAAACCATGCATGAGGCTAAGCCCTGCCTCTACACTTGCATAAGGCTAAGCACTGCCTTCATCTTGCATGAGACTAAGTCATGTCTCAGTCCTTGCATAAGGCTAAGTACTGCCTTCATCTTGCATGAGACTAAGCCCTATCTCAATACTTGCATAAGGCTAAGCACTGTCTTCTCTTTGCAAGAGACTAAGTGTGAACAACTAATTTTTGACCACACCCAANCAAATACATTGTCAGCTAAGAATACTTCACTCTTACTCTTGTATTTGCATGGGACTAAGCACTGTCCCGAACCTTACATGAGGCTAAGCCCTGCCTCTTCACTTGCATAAGGCTAAGCACTGCCTTCTATTTGCATGAGACTAAGCCCTGTCTCAAACCTTGCATGAGGCTAAGCCCTGTCTCTCCACTTGCATAAGGCTAAGCACTTCCTTCTCGTTGCATGAGACTAAGCCTGTCTTAAACCTTGCATGAGGCTAAGCCCTGCCTCTACACTTGCATAAGGCTAAGCACTGCTTTCATCTTGCATGAGACTAAGTCATGTCCCAGTCCTTGCATAAGGCTAAGCACTGCCTTCATCTTGCATGAGACTAAGCCCTATCTCAATACTTGCATAAGGCTAAGCACTGTC
>ML427737.1:1093-83078 GCA_005239525.1 Nicotiana knightiana
TTCGTAAGTGTGATCTTGCTCCGTTCTTTGAGTTTGTTGGTATCCTGCAGTTGGTATTGCCACTGTTGCAGGAAGGTTATTCCGTTTCATCCTGGGAGGATTTAATCCATTACCTTGGCAACTTGTGAGGGGGTTAAAATTCCTTAAGGACACACAAGGAAATTGTGGACTCGGAATATTATTTATCGTTTATATATATTTTTTGTTTCTTCTAACAGTTCATCTGTTTTTCTGAGTTTTAACACAGAAGCGCTAACAAGATGTCTATGTTTGATATGGATGTTAAAAATGAGCATTATAACATGTAGTCTTTTTATGTTAATTGGAGCAACTTAAACAAATTATAATTTATAGTTTAATTTTAAGTAAATTATAAATTGTGATCCCCAATATCATTATTTATCTGTGATTAAATGGATACAAAAATGATCAATTTATTTTTCAAAAAATTAACTATGCCCCAACAAATAATAATTTTAAGATTATAATGTTGGGTCCATATAGTAGCTTTTCCTCATCTAGTCTAGTCTAGTATTAATAAGTGAAGATTCCTGGACGACCAAGGGTATTGTCGTAAATTTGTGCAAGAATTTTTTAGAAACCACGTGGGTCTGTCTTTTCTTTTTTACTTTACCATTAATTACTTATCTTTTTCATTTTGCCTAAAGCTCTTCTTCTTCTTCTTCTGCAAAAGGTACGCTTCTCCTCAAGTTTCCTTCCAACCCTTCTTGTGTTTTTTTAAAATTTATTTTTATTTTTTGGAGGCTTCTTCTTCCTCCTCCTCTTTCTGTATGGTTTAGTTTTTTGGAAACAATGGACTGTTTCCCCTAAAAAAAATTGTTCGATTCTTCTTGGTCTTCCTCTTTATTTTGTGCTTTATTTACGGTTTTCACGAATTATGTTTCAACAGCTAATTTTAGGGTTTGTTTTTCTCTGAATTTGACTGAGTTGTCTTATGCGTTGTATTTGTTAGCTATATTTTGAGATGAATAGTGGAACTTTGTTGGTTTCCCACATGCATGTCAATGATTTATCTGATTTATTCGTCCATAATTTTTTCCTCATTATCGACCAATTTTCTTGCATTGCCTAATTATTCAATTGGATTTTTTTTTTGTCCTTCTGAAAATTGTATTTTCTTTACTGTTTTTGATGAGATTTCGGCTACATTGAATAGTTGTCCGCTATTTTCATTTTTTTTTAAGACAAATTTCTGTTGGCTTTCAAGATGAAGGTCAATTAATATTCTTTTTGGAAATTATTGATTCTAATTTTCATTGTGTTTAGGTGACTTAAGTTGCCCTAGATTTCACTCCAGTCTTTTACTTTCCGTTTCTATTAATTAACAATAGGAGAAAAAGAGGCATTTACCGTTTCTATTTATCAGAGAATGTTCTTGCTGGCTCTTATGAGAGAGGGTGATAATGATCTTCTGATGGAAGAGAAAGATATTGCTGCTGCTTTTATGGAAAGGTGCAATTACAATAACTTTACTGTGTACAAAATTAGAAATTTATTATATAGTTGGGCAGATAGATACATACACATATATATATTCCCACTTTTATTTGTTTGCTTATTGATTTAGAATCTTATTTTTTGTTAGAATTAGTTTCTTTCTTTTTAGTGATACCTTAAAAGGAGGAGAATTGATATTGCATATCTATGGAAAGGTGCAATTACAATAATTTTACTGTGTACAAAATTAGAAATTAAATTGATTATTTATTCGGGCAGACAGACACATACACATATACATGCTCGCACTTTTATTTGTTTGCTCATTGATTTGAATTAGTTTCTTCTTTTTATGGATACCTTAAAAGGGGGAGAATTGATATTGCATGCCTATAGGAAACTAAATGGACATGACAAAAGGCTAGAGAGATAGGCAATACAACTTTTATATATATATAACAAGCAAAAAAATAAGTGACACTTTACTTTTTTTTTTCGTACTTAACTGTGCAAAGTAATATTTACTATTTATATTTGTAAAGGTTAATTCAAGTTAATAAGATGTTAGTTATGTGTTAATAATATATTACTTTAGATATTATTGTAAAAAACTTTATTTAGTAATATAAAATTTTGTGGTTTAATTCGTAAAATACTCCAGTCGTGAATAAGTAGGCAGTATTTCTTAACTAATAGGCTCTTGCATCAAAGTGGAGCTAAATAAAATCAAAATTTCGGCTCGAATTTACAATTAGCGGCAGAGAAAATATCAGCTTTAAAGGATTCAGTTTGTAAATTATGTTACTTTTAGGAGTGGGATCTCCATTATTCGGTTCAGATGCAAGAGTTTCTTCATTGTTTTGAAATCTTTCAAGTTTCACATCTATGTAGAATTTAAGAATTTTGGATACCTGCAGATTGTAGCAGTAATGCGATTGTTTAGGTAATATTTTAGTTTCTTAAAAAAGCATCACTCTCGATATATTCCACTAGTGGAGTCTGAAGAGAGTGGAGTGTACGCAGACTTTATCCCTACCCCGAAAAGGGTAGAGAGGTTTTCCGGGAGACTCTCGGCTCAGCAGTAGAGACAATAATATCATAAAAGAAACAAGACAAAAGGCACGTAACAACAAAAAATACCAAAAGAAAAATAACAACAACAAAGATATATTCCGTATAACATTACATAAATATAAAATATTCATAGTCGTCTCTTGATTGACTACCAAATTAGTCCCAAGAATAATCTGTACATAAAAGATATCGACTATATAGTCCCACAATAAGAGATCAAGACAGGTTCTTATTATTGGTCACCTATTAATATTACTAATTCAGGCACATACAATACGCCCAGTCGCTTCTCGTGGATTTTCATAACCCTGCTGTTCAAAAATGGGATATGCACTTGAAATGAATGTCCGAGTTAAGAAGCTTTGTCAGTCAGACCTCCTCAGAAGTACGTGATTTCGCCTTTCCAACCAATTGATGTAGGATTCCTTCTCAGACTCGCCTAGCGGTCTTTTTCATCTCGTAAAATAGAATTGTATGGTTCGTAGTGGGTATTTAAAAACCACTATTATGGAACACTAAACTACTTTAATCCACTATGAAACATTGGCGTTTGAGAAATTAATTTTGTTGCACTTTATCCCATACAATCATTTCATATCTCGTCTCTTAGGGGTCATTACCAAATATATTAAGGTAAAATAATATATGTATTAGCTTTAGAATTATTAACAGAGGCGGACTTATGTGTATGGGTGAGGGGTCATCGTACCTCGTAAACTTCGACTGAAATTATGTATATATATAATGTATATACCTTGAAAATGGTTAATTTAAAGCAGCTCGCACCTTGAACACTAAAAGCATTTAGGGGCCACTGGTTGAGCAGAATAATGTGCCCCCGTCGCGTAAAAATTCACGATCCGCCTCTGATTATTAATCCCTTATTTAGTAGTAGTATTTTAACATATTTATAACTAATACATGTACGTTATTTTTAATACACCAAATCAAATAGTGGATAAGAAATAATTCCAATGTAACTAATCTTAGCATTACTAGTAGACTATATTTAGAGTACTATTCTTATACACCAAACAAGCTTACAGCTGTTGACAAAAAAGAAAAGGAAATGGGGTGAGAGAGGCTCGAACTCTCGACCTCAGGATTACTCAGAAGCTATGAGACCTACGCGCTAGCCAACTGCGCCACCACCCCAATGTTGGCACTCTCACCTCCAGGTTACATTATAAAACTCTATTGTAAATTTAAGTAGAAAATGAATAATAAGAATAAAGGTTAATAGAGTAGAGAGATAGCTAAAAACAAAGTTTTTTACATGCCTAGTTATAGGCTTAAAATCAAACAACTTTAAGATTTTAATTTTCTCTCATACTTGTTGTTTTTCATTTTCTGTTAAGAGAGTAGAGAGATTGCTGAAAAGAATAGTCTCTTTCGATTTTTTGGCTGATGTGTAGGGAGGTCAGAATTCTTTGGCTTATTGTTGGAGCTTGGAGTTTTCAATTGGTTGGTGATGTGCAATACGTGCTCTTTTCAAATATACATAACTAGATCAAAATATGTTATTCATTATGTCGACCATTCTGTTATCTATAGGAAGATTTATGCTATATTGCTTTTATTTTTGGTGTTGGTTTTTTGCTCCAATATTTCCAATGCAGGGTTGTCGACTTAGGCGAATCTATGATTTTATCTTTATAGTTCGGATTCACAATACTATCACATCCCATCTAATTTAATAGGTTCAAAATTTCTTTTTTGTATATATATAATAATTTTCGAGCAAAAATATAAGGTATGAATGAAAGTTATGAGTTCAAATAAACCTATAGCCTCTACACTGAATATGCCCATGATTGTCGTTACTTCTTTATTACTACTAATACGATGTACAATATTCTCACCTAAAAATAAGTTTAGTCTTCTTTGAAGCTTCAAGAAGTCTATAGTTTGAATTTTTTTGGATCACAAACATTCAATTAACAACAGCAGGATTTCAAAACATTGTTGTTGCTAGAAATAATGTACTTTTCACTTTTAGTTCCTATTATTTAGAAATAAGAATATATTACCAGATGAAGATTAGCATAAAGTTGATTTTGAGTCTCTGCTGCTAAGTTTTTGAAGTCTTCAAGTAGAAAACTATTTTGAGAAAACGATACTATCTCATAGTTTTAAGCATATGTTTCACACAACGGACATTTTGTCCACTTGGTTTTTATTTGATTTTTACTAGCAACTCCTTGGTATTCGAGCACGAGTATATAAATTTTTATTTGTGACAATACGTTAGTTATCATATTTATTAGCTTAAAATCGACTACACTTGATTTTACGGGCTCGAGGGTCTGTCTCGAAAATGAGTCCGTACTGAAGCAAGTTCGAACTCGAAGAGCACGAAGACTGAGGGATCGAAAGAGCAGGCTAAATCGACATCGAAGTAACGGAATAACGAGATATCCGCAATCGACCACCAATCTCGGCGGGAATCTCAGAATTGGCTGAACCATTAACGATTATTAATATCAATAATGTATTTTGCTTTCGAAATTAGAGTTTTACCTTATTTAAGATTCCTCTACTATATAAAAAGGAACCCTGTTCATTTGTGACACATAGGAATCATAGACGCTGCTACCGAGAAACATAAACACTCTGCTCTTTTACTCGCTCTTAATTCCCTACTGCTCTTATTGTCCATATTATTATAACTTTCTTATTGTTCTTGTGGTTCTTGACGATCGATATCGAAACTATTCTAAGCCGATGTCGATAACCTGCAAACAACACTGGTTTGGTCTATTACAATCATTTAATTCCTTTATTTATTTAGCTATTCATCAATTGACATTTAATTAGATCACGTATCCTTATAACCATATTACAAGTTTAATTGTTACTCGTATTTCGAGGCAAACAGTTTGCGCCCACCGTGGGGCTAAGGTTAATAGTGTTTGTTCAGTGCTAATCCTGGTATAACACACTGTTTTACACGTGTTTCCTGTCAAGAATTTTGTTTTCGGGTTAAGATCATGTCAAACTCACAAAACATAGCTACACATGGCGACTACGGTCTCAGACTCCACGGAGAAAACAAGAATGTTATCACCCAAGGAATCGAGGTGCCACAGGATGACCTCGGAGGAGCACCGCCCGTCAACCCGGTTGATGTCAGTTCTCATGTTGCCTTGAATGCGGATTTGGGCGCAGTCCCCGAGGGAAGTGCAGAGAGGGTCAAACTGATGCTCAAGGAACACAGGGCAGGGGAGACGAAGGTGTCAGTCTCTACGTTATATTTGAAAAGCTGCAAGCCCAACAAAACGCCATTGCTCAATTGCAAAATCAGCACAGGGCACCGAATAGGGTCGAACAAGGGGTTACTCGCCGTACCGAGACAGTGCCTGAAAGATCGGGTGATAATACTTCGACAACCGATCCTACTATAATGAGGATGCTCGAGGAGCTTACTAAGAGAATAAAATCGGGGGGAAAAGAAAATCGAGGCCAACGACAAGAAGGTGGAAACGTATAACTCTCGAGTTGACCAGATACCGGGGGCACCATCGATCTTAAAGGGAATGGACTCTAAGAAGTTTGTGCAAAAACCATTCCCTCCGAGTGCGGCTCCGAAGCCCATCCCAAAGAAGTTCTGAATGCCCGATATACCTAAATTCAACGGGACCTGGGACCCCAATGAGCACATTAATTCTTATACGTGCGCCATAAAAAATAATGATTTGGAGGATGACGAAATGGAGTCTGTGTTGCTAAAGAAATTCGGGAAGATCCTGTCGAAGGGAGCCATGATTTGGTATCACAACTTGCCACCAAACTCTATCGATTCGTTCGCCATGTTGGCAGATTCGTTTGTTAAGGCACATGCTGGGGCCATAAAGGTCACAGCAAGAAAATCAGACCTCTTCAAAGTGAAGCAGAGGGATAACAAGATGCTAAGAGAGTTCATATCTCGATTCCAAATGGAACGAATGGAATTGCCACCAGTTACTGATGATTGGGTTGTCCAAGCTTTCACCAACGGATTAAACGAGCGAAGTTCGATCGCATCACGCCAGTTGAAGCAGAATTTAATAGAGTACCCAGCTTTGACTTGGGCAGATGTTCACAACCGATATTAGTCGAAGATTAGGGTCGAGGACGACCAACTGGGAGCCCCCTCAGGTTCAGTACATCCAAACCGTTCGACATGAAAAAAAGCAAAGAGATATTTACATAGAATCAAGGCCGAATAAAGATCGGTATCAGCCATATGTTTCAGATAGAAGGAATAACCATCCGGGACGCAATTCCGCCCGGAATGACCGAAAGGGTGACCGAGGGCAGAATTCTCGGGGACTAATGAGTAAAACTGGTTTCGAAAAATATGCAGATCCCACATAAGTGCCCCAATTATCGGAGTACAATTTCAATGTCGATGCATCGGGGATTGTCTCTGCCATCGGAAGGATCAAAGACACCAGGTGGCCCAGGCCTATACAGACCGATCCCTATCAAAAGAACCCAAACTTAATGTGTAAGTATCATGGCACCCATGGCCATAGGACCGAAGACTGCAGACAGTTGAGAGAGGATGTAGCTCGATTATTCAATGAAGGCCACCTTCGATGGTTCCTCAGTGATCGAGCCAAAAATCACTTTAGGGAAAGAGACGCCAACAGAAAGAATGAGAAAGAAGAACCTCAGCATGTTATTCACATGATCGTCGGCGGGGTCGACATCCCACAAGGGCCTATATTCAAACGTACCAAAGTATCGATCAAAAGAGAGAAACGGACTCGAGATTATGTGCCTGAAGGCACTCTATCGTTCAACAACGAAGAAGCAGAAGGCATCTCTCAGCCACACAACGATGCCCTGGTAATTTCTATTTTGTTAAATAAAATTCAAGTTAAATGTGTTCTAGTGGATCCAGGTAGTTCTGCAAACATAATCAGATTGAGGTTCATAGAGCAGCTAGGCTTGCTAGACCAGATTGTACCTGCATCTCGAGACCTAAACGGCTTCAACATGGCTAGTGAGACAACGAAGGGGGAGATAATCCTGCCAGTGAACGTGGTCGGGACCATCCAAGACACAAAATTTCACGTCATCGAAGGTGACATGAGGTATAATGCACTGCTCGGAAGGCCCTGGATCCACAACATGAGGGCAGTACCGTCGACCCTTCACCAAATGATGAAGTTCCGAACAGTGGATGGTGTGAAAACAGTTTATGGGGAACAAAATGCTGCAGAGGAAATGTTTGCAGTCGATGAGGTGACACAGATATCATCACCTTCGACCTCAGAAAAGTCAAGTATCAAATATAAGAAAGTGGCCAAATAGAAATCACCGTTCCTAGCCTCGATTAGATCAGACAAATAAGTAATCAAAGAAGAAGAAAAGAATTTTCTCACTCCTCAAACTTTCTTCGTTCTCGAAGAATCGGATGCAACCAAGTCAATAGTCGAGGAGCTGGAACAGGTGATACTGATCGAGTATCTGCCCGAACGAAAGGTATACCTGAGAACAGGGTTGACCCCCGAAGTCAGGAAAAAACTCATTCATTTTCTTATTGATAACATGGATTGCTTTACATCGTCCCATTTATACATGACAGGAATCCCACCCGAGATAACGACTCACCGGCTGAGCCTAGATCCCAAGTTCAGACTGGTAAAGCAAAAGAGAAGGCCTCAATCCAAGGTAAAGCACACCTTCATAAAGGAGGAGGTAACCAAACTTCTTAAAATAGGGTCCATTCGGGAAGTAAAATATCCCGAATGGTTAGCTAACGTAGTCGTGGTCCCCAAAAAGGGGAACAAACTTAGAATGTGTGTAGATTATACGGACTTGAATAAAGCATGCCCAAAAGACTCTTTTCCCTTGCCTAACATCGATCAAATGATCGATGACTCACCTTTCTCGATGCCTATTCTGGGTACAATCAAATCCAGATGGACTCAATAGACTAGGAAAAGACTTCTTTTATCATTAAGTATGGAACTTATTGTTACAATGTAATGCCCTTTGGGCTAAAAAATGTGGGATCTACATATCAACGCCTAGTTAATAAGATGTTCGAGGAATAGATAGGTAAATCAATAGAAGTTTACATTGACGATATGTTAGTTAAGTCCCTGCGTGAAGAGAACCATTTGACTCATTTGCAGGAGATATTCGAAATCTTGAGGAAATACAACATGAAGCTTAACCCCTAAAAGTGTGCTTTCGAGGTCGGCTCGGGCAAATTCCTTGGCTTTATGGTGTCAAATAGGGGAATCGAGATCAGCCCCGATAATATTAAGGCCATCGAGGACATTACTTCACGGACAACGTGAAAGTCGTTCAGAGGCTAACTGGACGGATAGCTGCCCTAGGCCGGTTCTTTTCGAGGTCATCAGATCGAAGCCACAGGTTCTTTTTCTTACTCAAAAAGAAAAATGATTTTACATGGGCCCCGGAATGTCAGCAAGCACTGGAGGAATTAAAATGATACCTATCGAGCCCATATTTCCTCCACACTCCGAAGGTAGATGAGAAGCTATACCTATACTTGGCGGTATCCGAGATAGCGGTAAGTGGTGTATTAGTTTGAGAAGAATAAGGTATGCAATTTTCATTTTATTACATGAGTCGAACCTTAGGAGATGCCAAAACTAGGTATCCATACCTAGAAAAATTGGCGCTAGCATTAATAAGTGCATCTAGAAAATTAAAGTTGTATTTTCATTGTCATCCCATATGTGTGATCACCACTTATCCACTCCGAAATATTTCGCACAAGGCCGAATTATCGGGCCGATTGGCCAAATGGGCCGTCGAAATTGGCCGTTATGATATCTAGTATCAACCCTGAACGACCATCAAGTCTCAAATTTTAGCGGACTTCATGGCCGACTTTTCACCAACCCTCGTACGCGAAGTGGAAAAGGAACTTCTGCCAAAATCGGGTAAATCATCAAGGGTATGGACCCTCTTCACGGACGGTGCCTAGAATGTGAAAGGGTCCGGACTCGGCATTGTTTTGAAACCGCCCACGGGAACATTATTAGACAATCAATAAAAACTGCCAAATTGACTAACAACGAAGCCGAGTATGAGGCTATGATTGTAGGTCTCGAGCTAGATAAAGGCTTGGGAGCAGAAGTAATCGAAGCTAAGTGTGACTCCCTACTTGTGGTAAACCAGGTAAACGGAACCTTCAAAGTTCGAGAGGATAGGATGCAAAGGTACTTAGATAAATTGCAGGTAACCTTGCAGCGTTTTAAAGAATGGACTCTACAACATATACCTCGAGAACAAAATACGGAGGCCGATGCACTAGCCAATTTGGGGTCATCGATCGAAGGAGATGAGATCAGCTCGGGGACTGTTGTCCAATCTCGAGGTCTGTAATCGAGAAAGGACATGCCGAAATAAATTCCACAAGCTTAACCTAGGACTGGAGAAACAAATACATCGAATATTTGAAGAGCGGGAAGTTACCATCGGATCCCAAAGAATCGAGGGTCTTACGAACAAAAGCCACTCGATTCACATTAGATGAAGACGAAACATTATACAGGAGAACGTTCGATGGTCCACTGGCGGTATGTTCGGGACCAGGAGATACTGACTATGTTCTACGAGAAATCCACGAAGTCACTTGAGGGAATCACTCTGGCGCCGAGTCACTAGTTCGAAAGCTCATCAGAGCAGGATGTTATTGGGATAGCATGAAAAAAGACTCTAAGGAGTTCGTTCGAAGATGCGATAAAGGTCAAAGGTTTGCACCGATGATACACCAGCCCGGCGAGCAACTTCACTCGGTCCTATCCCCATGGCCATTCATGAAATGGGGAATGGACATCGTCGGCCCTCTGCCATCGGCCCCAGGTAAAGATAAGTTCATATTATTTATGACTGACTATTTTTCTAAATGGGTTGAAGCACAGGCCTTCGAAAAAATTAGGGAAAAAGAAGTGATCGACTTCATATGGGATCACATCGCATGCTGATTCGGGATACCCACAGAAATAGTGTGTGATAATGGCAAACAATTCATCGGCAGTAAAGTAATGAAATTCTTCGAAGACCACAAAATAAAGAGGATATTATCGACGCCGTATCACCCTAGTGGGAATGGACAAGTCGAATAGAAGAATAAGACTACATACAAAACTTGAATAAAAGGCTAAACAAAAACAAAGGGAAGTGGAGAGAAAAATTGCCCGAGGTTCTATGGACATATCGGACCACCTCGAAGTCCAGTACCGGAGCAACTCCGTTTTCTTTAGTATATGGCTCCGAAGCTTTGATACTAGTCGAAGTCGGGGAGCCCAACGCCAGGTTTCGATATACAACGGAGGAATCGAATCACGAGGCCATGAACACCAGACTCGAGCTATTAGATGAAAGACAAGAAGCAGCACTCGTTCGAATGGCCACACAAAAGCAATGAATCGAGAGATATTACAATAGAAGAACCAATTCGACACTTCAAAGTCGGGGACTTAGTCTTAAGAAAAGTCACCATCAATACTCGAGACCCTAATGAAGGGAAAATCAGTCCTAACTGGGAAGGACCCTATCAAATCCTCGACATAGTCGGTAAAGGATCTTACAAGCTCGGAACAATGAACGACGAACCATTATCGAATAACTAGAACATATCACTCCTCAAGCGGTACTATTGCTAAGGTATGACATTCTTTTTTCTTTCATTTATTTAAATACTTGAAACTAACTTATTGCAGGAATCTAATCCAAGATATCGAGACCTCAGGTTTTAAAGTACGCGATGCACTCTTTTTTCCTTAGACCGGTTTTTATCCCAAATGGGTTTTTCCGACGAGGTTTTTAACAAGACAACAACTATGTGCTACCTGAGAATAATTCAAAACTATCCAAGGCTTCTTTGAAATCAACCGCGAATACGGGAGGGGGGGAATCACCCTCGGATATGATGCAAATGGGTCTCGATAAGGAAAACCTTGTAATGGGCCAAACGGTCGAATGAACCGTGTCCATATAGATTACTCGAGTCCCGACAACAAAACATGTACGCATGTATAAATAATACAAAGAAGCATTCTATTTCTCAAACATCTCAGGTTTTGAAGTAAATTTCATGCTATATGAGTCATACGATTCTGATCTATTACGCAAGAATAACACTTGTGAAAAATGGCCCAAGGGCCAAGTACAAGCATACACCGAATACTCGGGGACTGCACACTCGAACTATTTAAGTTCGAAATCATAAAGACCTCAAAGAGGCACCCCTCTATATATAGGCCAAGTCCATCACACACGGGGACTAACATTTTGAACAAGTTCGGAATGTTATCGGGAAACAAGTCCAAGAGACATAGTCGAAGGCTACGGCCATATTAAAGACTACGGTCACATAAAAGGCTACAACCGAAATAATGCGGCTCGGAGACGTCCGACTTCCGCCATAAGCTAAAGGCCTTCAAATACTTTGAAAACCCGGTTAAATAAGGCTACCCTCGGCAAAGCAAATAAAAAAGGTCTTCAATAAAATCATCCCTTGAATAATTTAAAGGCTTCGATAATATCAGCCTTCGGAAAAACCTCAAGAGGTATCAAATTATCTTAACACAAATGGGTCAAGAGAAAATAGGGTTCCGATCATTGGGCCCTCGAAAAACCCAACGGGCACAAAAACAAATGCTAAGGCATAAAGAAATTTTCACTAAGTCTTTTAGTCGAAAAGACAAAAATGATAGCCGTTTTAAGAGGCCGAATTGACCCAACTTAAAGAGCCTAAGGGCCAATATAAAGAGCCTAAGGGCCGATCTAAAGAGCCTAAGGTCCAATATAAAGAGACTAAGGGACGATCTAAAAAGCCTAAGGGCTAATACAATTGTAGTTCGAGACCTCACTCTCACTCGATGCGAACCCAAAGGTTCAGTTATTCCGAGCTCAATCAAATGTCGACTACAACTCGAAGATTCACGTAAAGGGTATGTAGCGGTGAGCTCGAAATACTTAACAATCATTTGATGAAAACCTGAGGGTTCACCTTATCCTAAAACTCAAACTTGATTAATAAAGATAACTCATCGGTCAGCTCGATCGAGCCACCCCCGAGACAAGGTCTCGAATGAGTTTCGAACTGGGGACTTGCCCTCATATAAACAGCTTAAGGTTTTGTTTCGATAACGGGTTGAACTACAACAATAAAAATTTTCAATGAAGGCAAATAAACATATGAAGGCATGAAAGAGAAATTTATGAATGCATCAAAAGGAAATTTTCTGCTATACCAAAAAATATGTATAAGGGGCCGGTCAAGGCCTTACACAAAAAAGATAAAAAAAATAAAAGGAAAAAATCCTAAGGACCTAGTCTACCCCGGGAGCCACGTCCTCGGGAACAGCCCCTTCGAGATCCGCTTCTTCAATGGACTCATCATCTCTCTCTCCGCTCACTCGCTGGCTGATTCCTCTTCATCGGAAAGCAAAGTTGCGGCCTCGACTTCCAAAACTTTGGCGTCTTCAATATCACCCGAGAGGTCGAAGCCATGGGCGTGTATTTCTTCGAGAGCGTCTCTCCAAGACTGCCTCCTAGCATGGTCAACTGCACACGACAGTCTAATCTCAGCTGCAACATAGATCTCATGTGCCCGAAGATTGGCAGCCTCAGCATCGGCTCGGTAAGAGGTCACAAGTTCCTTTACCTCACGCTTAGCCTTAGAAAGCTCGGTGGCCAGCTTAGCCTCGAGCTCATCAACCTTCCGAGCTCTGGCCGCATTCTCCTCCTTCAAAGATTGAAGCTGGCTTTTTACTGATGCCAGTTGGGCCCGGAATGTGTCCTTATCCGAGGTAAGACGCTTCATATGCTGTCTCCACCCCAGGGTTTCATCCTCCTTCATCTTAGCCTCCTCTTTAAGCTGCGCCACAAGCTCGCACTTTTGCTGGGCCTGCTAAAACGAAGGGTTAATTGCCAAACTTGAGCTAACACTTAGCAAACTATCAGGAAAGTATGTTACCTTCCCGATGAGTTCGGTCTGATCTTGGTGAGGCTTGTAAGTTCAGTTCGAAGGGCCATAATCTCCTCTTCCTTCTGAATGTAAAGGAGTTTGAGGCCATCCCTCTCCTCTACGAGCTTCTTGAGCTCGGTCTCGTACCAAGATAACTTGGCCTTGGATTTTGAAGATGCTTCTCGGTGAAGCACCATGGCCTATATACTAAGAAGAGAGTCATAATTGAAGAAGCACAAATTAAGCACAAGCGTAAATATGAAGAAATGGAACTCACCTGCTTCAAAAGTCGTTGAGCCTCTTCGAAAACAAATGAGGCATCTGGATCGGGACCATCGTCAACCCCGGTGAAGCATTCTCAGAATATATCATTCCTTTCATGGATCGGCCCTACGTCGGGAATTCTCATATCCCGAGCATCTCAAAATTTTCCTTCGGAGAACGTGGGACCGGGCGGTGAATCATCTATATTAATTTCCCCAAGAAAATTGCTCGGGGCATTCTCTTCTCTTTGAAGGGTCTCGGAGCTAGACCCTTCAGGCATACCCGCCGGTACATTTCTATCAGCTGATGGCTCAGGGACTCTGCTCGGACTTCCCTTCGAAATTTCCTCGGTTCGAGATTGAACAATCTCGACCGTCACCGGATCAGCAACCTCGGAAGCCTCAGTGCTTCCCCTCTCCCGAGCTATCAACAAACAGTCGTCATCATGTGACGCCTCGTCTCCTCCCGAAGTCGTTGAGCCACATCAGCAGGTAAGGCAACAGGGTCAATCTTCGATTTCTGGGCCCTGCTCTTCTTGGGCTTCGTGGTGGCGAGAGATGAGGCCCTTCTGCTTTTCCTCTCTTTGGCGGCTATGGAACCTCCTCTTCCCCAGGCAGAGGAGGCCTCATAGCCACATTCTCACAAAGACCTATACACGAAGAAACCAAGTAAATAAGGATTACCTTACAGGGGAAACTTCAATGTACAAGCAAAGGAACTCACCATGATTTTTGGCTTCCCATCGCCCTTTGGCCAAATCGCTCCAGATACGTTCGGCGTAAGTAGAGGTGGAGGCCAGCTACCGAACCCAGCCTTCGAGATCCGGAATTGTACCGGGAAACCAAAGACAAGCTATGTCACGAGAAGAGTACATAAGTCAGCAAAGGAATAAAGAAAGTAAAACAGTAAAATACCCGAATCGAAGTCGCACTTACGTTTCATGTTCCATTCCTCAGGGAATGGCATTTTCTCTACCGGAATCATATCTGAGGTCTTGATTCGAACGAATCGTCCCATCCAACCTCGGTCTTTATCGTCATCGATACTTGAGAACACCGTATTCGTAGCTTGATGTTGTAGCTTTATTAACCCACCTCGATAAAGGCGTGGGTTATAGAGTCTTATCAGATGATCGAGGGTGAACGCCATTCCCTCGACCTTTCTTGAAAAGAACCTGATCAGATTGACAATCCGCCAGAATGAGGGATAGATTTGACCGAGGGTTACTCGATACTGGCGGCAGAAGTCGAGTATGACCAAGTCCACGGGTCCCAAACCCATAGTGAAAGGGTAGGTATATACACTAAGGTATCCTTTCACATAAGTGGTGATATCCTTCTCTGGGGAAGGAACCACCACTTCCATATTTTCCCAACCACAGTCCTCCCACCCTCTCGAGGTCACCTTCTAATATTGAGCAGATGTATCGGGACATGGGTTCACAATGACCTGGGACTGAGGAGGGCCACTCGACTTTGAATTCGAGAGTTAAGTTAATTTGCCCCGGGACACATTCCTCGATACGAGGTTCCACCGGCGTCTTTTCGCCGGCCGGCCGGGAGCAAGAAGATGAAGCTCTCTCTTTTTGCTGCACAGTATTGGAAGTCTTCGCCATTTGTATGTTTGTAGAAGGTGGAAGAATGGTATGAGGTTAGTGGTTCCGGTTGGAACAATGGTGGCGTAATAAGAGGCAATGAGAGAAAGATAAGAGGAATTAAAAACTCAAGAGTTTATCATTAAAGCAAAGTAAAATTTGAATCAACTAAAGAGGTTGTATTTATAGGTTTAAGACGACGGTTCGGTATCGCTAGTGGCCGACCGACGCCTGACATGCATTGATGATTTTTTGGGAACCGAACCGACGGGACGTTTCGGTCACATCAGTCGCTTACGTCATGGAGATGACGTCATGACCAAGGTATCGAGGCTCAAATCGTTTCTTATCATTTCATTCTAAGAAACGCGGGCACTATCTGTATACGGTTAAAATCGACCACACCTAATTTTACTGGCTCGAGGGTCTGTCTCGAAAGTGAGTCTGTATCGAAGCAAGTTCGAACTCGAACACGAAGACTGAGGGATTGAGGGAGCAGACTAAATCGACATCGAAGTAACAGAATAACGGGATATCTGCAATCGACCACCAATCTCGGTGAGAATCTCTGAATTGGCTTAATCATTAACGGTTATTAATATCAATCATGTATTTTGCTTCCAAAATTAGAGTTTTACCTTATTTATGATTCCTGTACTATATAAAGAGGAACCTTGTTCATTTGTAACACACATGAATCATAGCTATTACCGAGAAATACAAACACTCTGCTCTTTTACTCGCTCTTAATTTTCTATTGCTCTTATTGTCCATATTATTATTATTGTTCGTATTGTTCTTGTGGTTCTTAACGATCGATATCGAAACTATTCCAAGCCGAGGTCGATAACCTGCAAACGGCACTGGTTTGATCTATTACAATTATTTAATTCATTTATTTATTTAGATATTTATCAATTGACATTGAATTAGATCACATATCTTTATAGCCACATTACAAGTTTAATTGTTACTCGTATTTTGAGGTAAACAATAATATATTTTACACCATCAACTCACCGAACTTAAACACCTTTCTTTTTCTAGTTTTGTTTTTCTTGTTTGTCAATATTGCTTGAGTACCAATCATATTTAGTACAAAAGACTAGAAATATTACAAATTAATTGAAAAGACATTTGTTCAGTTATCCACTCTAATAGCTCAACATCCCATTTTTTTCCAATGCAAATTCAACAACCATTTCCCATGCAACACTAGCCATCACCTTTTGTCCATCATTAGCCTTACCAACCTTAGGCATCCATCTTCACCGCTCTCCATTCTTCCATGGAGGAGCGGTCCCAATCTGAAAAAGGCGATGAATTTCCCCAAAATCAAATTACAACAAATAATAATTCCTCCACACATAACGATATTAGCCACCATGAACCTTTAGCTATATCAGTTTGTAATACTCAACCGCCTTTCGCTTCAGGAACTTACGTTGTTCAAGTCCCAAAAGATCAAATCTATCGCATTCCACCACCTGAAAATGCTCTAATCGTCGAACGCCACCGGAATCAGAACCGAAAACCTCGACGTTCTTGTTGTTATTCTCGTCGTTGTATATGCATAGTTGTGATGTTAGTTGTTATTGGAATTATTATTGGATTGATAATAGGTCTTACCAAATTATTTACCAAGCACGATGATCCACAATTTAGCGTGAAACAAGTCTTACTCAAGAAATTACAACTTCAGCATAAACGTCCTCAATATGAATATGACATTACAATTGAAGCCAAGAATCCGAATCAAAGGTCAAGAATTTTGTATTATGAAGTGGAAGGTGGTGTTTCTTTATATTTTAAGCAGAAAAAAATTGCTCAAGGGAATTTTCCTAATTTAGACCAAAATCCCAAGAGTTCAACGGATTTTAAGGTTATTCTTCATAACGGGGAAATAAATCAATTGCCTAAGGAAGTAGAAAAAAGCATGAATAGCACGAATTCAAATCAACATTTGTCTTTGTCTCTCTCAATGAATGTGCCTATTAAATTTAAAGTTTGGGGGATAAGTTCCAAGCGTAAAAATATTGAGTTGTCTTGCAGTTTAACTGTGAATACATTGACGAAAAATAGTCATGAAAACAACCAGAAATGTCCTAGCTAGCTAGCTGTCTAGCTTTAAGATAAATTCTTGAGTATTAGATTTTCTCAAGAGAAATTTCTGTTCATATAGAAAAAGTTTCTTCTTCTTTTTTTGGGTCCTCTTTTTATTAGCTTGTAACCTCTATGTTTTTATTTTTCCTTGTCTAGCTTTGTTCAGTCTAGTAAATTTGTTTTAAAACAAGTTTACTATTACCGTGGTTGAATTACATTGAAGTAAAAACACATATATTATTCTTCCATAGTTAAGTTATAGCAAAAAAAGATTCATGACGCATATAATGCTAGGTTTGGATAGAAGTCACAGGCCAGTTTTTAGTCCCTGTAATTGGAAAATAGCCATTGTAATAGAGTTTTACTTGTGTAATTTGAAATTCCATGACAATGATTATTTTTCACTTACACGATTAAAAAGTGGTTAGCCCGTGCTATTGCTACCATTGATTTAGTGCACGGACCATGCTCGTTAGCATTTTCAAATTGAGAAATAATGCTAGAATTATTAATCTAAATAGCCGCACATTCAATTACTTAAACTAAAAATAGCTGATAAATATATAATATCTATCTATATTATATTGTATTCTATTAAAAGCACGAAGGTCCTTAGCTAAATATTATTCGCATTTAGAAATAGAGTTCAAACTGGACAAGATAGTTATTTAATTATTTTTTAAATATTTAGAAATACTCATATAATTAATTTTCTACTCTTTAGGAATAGTCATTCAATTATTTTCCTAGTATTTAAAACTTTAATTTTTAATTTCTTTTAGTTGTAGAATTTTAAGCACTTTCAATTCACGCTAAAAATAATTGTTGACTTTCAACTCCATTTTTAGTTAGGAGTATTAAATTTTTGTTTCTTCATCTCAATTCTATAAAGAACTGAAGAAAAATAAGATAAAATAGAAAGTAAATATTAAGAAGACGTTATCTAAAACTCCTTTTATTTTTTCTAAAGCGAACTATGATGGATAACTTTTAATCATTTCAAAATATCATTGTGTAAAATTCCATAGAATTCTAATCCTATTAAACTCTACCTTGATAATATTTAATATTCACTCTTCTCCCTATTAGATTCTTTAGTAACCTTTATGTCATAAATGCATATTCCAATCTAAATTCATATTTTCTTTGTAGTTTTATCAATATGATTTAATTATTTAGGAGTCATTTATATTAGGAACCAACACTTTGAAATCCGTTTCAATTTAGGAATCTTTATTTATTTATTAAACCATACACAATTTTACCTTATACACTCATGTTTCATAATTTATGCAACTACATCCGCCAAATAAACAAACATTTTTGTTTAACATAAATATTAAAAACCAAATCCAATTGAATAGGAAAACCTATTAACAGGGAATTTACAGATAAAAAATTTCATAAAAGGAACCCTCAAGATTTAAAAAATAAAATTGTAGGAATTAACCCCCTCCCCCCAAAGCAGACATTATTGAACAAATATCCTTGTTTAAGAATGATCTTTTGATTTCTTTTAAACCTCTTCACTATTCGTATATTGACGGATATTTTCAATATACCAACAGATGATTGAGAATTTTTATGTGGTGGTTGCTTCTCTTATTGAGTTAGATATATATGACCAATATTTCTTATTTTCAAAAGCTTAGATTTTTAATTATAATAACTCAACTATAATCTTTAAATATAATATTCGCATGATTAAAGAACTTTTCACTTATTTGCAGGGTACGGGAACAACGTGCGTGCGCTAATTAAGACTATTATATGAAAATAACACATATTAGGTGTATAATCATGCATAATTTATATATATCGTCTAGGTAAGTAAATAGCGGTCTACTATTTCTGTGTAAAATTCAAAATTAGCCAGATTTACAAGTGGTAATTGCAAAAAAGTCACAGTTTCAAAAGTAGTCGAAATTTAGGCACTTTTTATATAAAGATAAATCTGAACGAAAATACTAGACTTCCAGCATAATATACTGGTCTAACATAATATGTTGGAAGTTCATACATATGTGCTTCAATCTCCAGTATATATATATATATATATATATATATATATATATATATATATATATATATATATATATTGGTGAAAATAAGAATTTTACTGATCACCAGCACAAAACTGTACAATTAAGTCCCTCATATTCTTCCTTACATAGTATGTCACGCCCCAAAATCCATAGGTCGTGATGACGCCGAACACCCCTGTCAGGCAAGCCAAATCCTTAATTAGTTGAAATTCATTCATGTTTTAACATTTTCGAAACCGATACCTTTCCTTGCATTTCATAATCAAATAAATAAATTTTCGTAAATTGAAATACAACAGCAAATGAAATTCTCTTTTTTTTCTAAAAACAGTAATCTAAAGATTTCACTTAAACAATTATCCCAATACATATCCCAGAACCCGGTGTCACAAGTACATGAGCAATTACTAAGAATTTATACAATCATTACAAAGCCTGTCCGAAATACAACTGGACAAGGAAATTTAAAAATATGAATAAACACAGTCTGAAGGAGACTCTGTCAGCTGCGGATCGCCTCTGGATGATGCAGCTCGCCTAAGTCTCCGAATCCTGCTATGAAAGTACCTGTGCAATAAAATGCACAACAAATGTAGTAT
This sequence comes from Nicotiana knightiana, assembly GCA_005239525.1. Classification (NCBI taxonomy): domain Eukaryota; kingdom Viridiplantae; phylum Streptophyta; class Magnoliopsida; order Solanales; family Solanaceae; genus Nicotiana; species Nicotiana knightiana. The sequence continues at coordinate 21,176 of ML427737.1, forward strand.
GAGTACAAAAACAACGTGTACTCAGTAAGTCGCCCGCCTAACCTCAGAGAGGTAGTGACGAGAGGTCAATTTAGACACTTACTAAAGGTCAATTTTGGAATATTTACAAGTGACACTAAGCATGGTTTTATCCTAGGCAGTTTATAAAATAAGATTTAAACATCCTTCAATTTCGTTCATATTTAACACTTTATATCTTCGTCATATTAATAATTAATCAACACGGTGATTTAATCAAATAATAATAAATCAACGGAAGGAACAACTTCTTCCAAAAGTCTTTTTAATAACTTTAAGTCTTTGTCATTTCAATCGACAATTTTAACATTTCAGGCCAGTAATCAGGCGAATATCATGCGCAGGCAATGCCGAGGGTCGAACGGCGCGGACCAACAATAATAAAATGTGGCCGAGGGGTCGACTGACTCGAACCATAGATGCATCTATCTGCCCCGCCCGCGAATCGATCATGCGACGCGGTTAACATAATACGGCTAGCCTGCTCGCGAATCATACATGCGACTCAGGTGCTCATATGAATACATACGCAAATACAAGGTCTTCCTGCTCGCGAATCACTCAAGCGACTCAGGCACCCAAAGTTACGCATATCCACATAATAAATTCGTATTTTATCAAGAAAACAGTTTTTTCTCAGGAATGGTAAAATCTTTATTAAGAGAAACATGAAATATAGGTTTTGAAATCTTTGTTTTTGAAATTCCTTTGACAAGTTTAGTAATACTCCATGAACAACCCAGTCCAGGTACACATATATTCACAGCGGAATCAAATTCTTTTTTTTTTAGAAGGTTAACAATATGAACTCTAGCTTTCTTTCAAACATTCAATTACGTTCCAGTTATATTAGTAGTTTAATATTACAGGCAGGGTTACAGGTACACACATAAAGCATGCTAGTGGGTCCTAGGCTACCCAGACATGGAATAATAATAGCTACGCACGGACTCCCGTCACCTCCCGCCATAAATCCAAATTTTCACTTTCTAGGTTTTTTTCTTCAAAAACCCCAATTTTCCCACAATTTCCCATATCAAATCATGCATCAATCTTGTATTCAACTTGGAAATAAGAAGGAATCACTTGCCTCTTGATGTTTGGTGAAATCTCCCTTGAAAGGCTCTCCCAAAATCGCCTAACCATGAAAAATGAAGACATTGAACCCCAAATTCTCGTTTTAAAACATTCTGCCCAGGTCGATTTATTGCAGGTGCGACCAAATCTCCCGCACCTGCGGTTTTCCTCAACTTCAGCCAAATCGCACCTGCGCCCCACTGTCCGCACCTGCGGCTTCGCAGGTGCGGAAAATCCATCGCACCTGCGGTTCCTAGCCATGCCTTCTCACTCTCGCACTTGCGGTGCCCAAGGCGCACCTGCGGACAAATCCTCGCAGGTGCGGTTACACCAGATGACAGCAGCTTCAGCCCTTTTCCAACTTCAACTTTGATCCGTTAACCACCCGGAATCTACCCGAGGCCCCCGGGACCCCGTTCAATTATACCAACCTGCCCCAAAATATGATACAGACTTGCTCGAGCCCTCAAATCACATCAAAAAATACCGAAATCACGGATCGCACTCAAATCCAATTCTTTAAGAACATAGAATTTCAAACTTCACATCCGATGCCGAAACCTATCAAATCACGTCTGATTGACCTCAAATTTTGCACACAATTCATATTCAACATTATGGACTTGCTCCAACTTCTGGAATTGCATTCCGACCTTGATATCAAAACTTCAACTTCTGGCCGGATTTTCCAAAAACCTTCAAATTTCTATCTTTAGCCAAATGACTCCAGAATGACCTACGGTCATCCAAATTCATTTCCGATCGCGCTCCCAATTCCAGAATCTCCACGGAGCTATTCCTAGACTCGAAATCCCAAAGGGACATCAACCTCACAGATATGCACTTCAAGCCCCAATTCATGAAATCCTTCTAAAATACTAACTTCCACAATATACGCCGAAACGCTCCCGGGTTATCCAAAACACGATCCGGACATATACCCAAGTCCGAAATCATCATAAGAACATGCTGGAACCTTTAAATCCTAATTCGGAGATTGTTTACTCAAAATTCCAATCTTAGTTGATTTCTCCATCTTAAGGCTTCTGAAATGAGAATTTTCTTTCCAAATCAATTCTAAACTTCCTGGAATTCAATCCGACCACGCCCACAAATCATAATACCTGAAATGGAGTTGTTCGCGACTTCAATCCGCTGAATGACGCGCTAGAACTCAAAACGACCGGTCGAGTCGTTACATAGTATTTCATGAATCCCATTTGCATTCCCCCTTAATAGTATTAACAATCATGTGAGGTCCAGGTACTCTTTGATTCCAATGGGAACCATTCCTCACTCTCCATATGTGATACACTAGTGCTGGAAGTATCGAAATTGTTACTTGTTTGCATATCTTGCCTCTTATTCTTCTAGTCATACGTCTCCAAATTCCCTTCAGCTCCCATTGCTGCACCCCCATATTCATCCATACCAGCATTTCCTGTACACATGCTTTTGAAAATGGGCAATCAAAGTATATACAACCCTCCTGGACATATCCAGCTGCAAATTTATCGTGAATTGAGAATATTTTACTCCAGTACCAACAACAATCTTGAGGAGGTTTGTACTCCCACCAGGATGATCCTTTTAAGTAAAGATGATCCACCAAATTTACCCAAAGATTGTCAGCCTTCTTGGCTATATTTCACACATACTTTGCAATTGCTGCTTGATCACGCCCAACTATGCCTTATAAAAAGGACTAAGCGGTCGCTAAAAATATAATTTGGTTCAAGTCCGGAGTCGAATTCCACAGGGAACTAACCTATTTACTATAACTTTTAACAACGTTAATGATAAGCTCAGACAATTTTCGGATGCAAGATTTTTAACAGATAATGAGTATAATTTATTTAACTAAGGAAAAATAGCAATAAAACTAGCAATAATCAATAATAAAGTTGAATTCAATGGTAAAAGGATCTAGGGCTATTGATTTTTCCAATTGTCGGATTAATTCCTGACACATTAACTATAATCTCGCCGTAACAGTCTATAAGGATAATGAGTTCTTGACTATCGTAATTATCTCTTGATCAGTTACAATAATTTACAAGAAACATTTTCTCGAACTACTCTAGTTAACAATTTATCCAACTCATAACTATCCCACCAAAGCTTCGTTATTTATAACCCTGCTTGTAAATTCAAGTAATTAATCTCTTAACTTACTCAAAAGTGGTGTTGTTCAGTAACAATATAACTAAGTGTTCTTTCTCAAGCAACACCAGATAACTAGACACGATTAATCAAGGGCCCTTTCAATTAATCACAAGACAACACATAGTCGAACAATCATAGAATAAAAACGGCTCAATTATATAAAAACAGAGTCAAGACTTCATCCAATAATTGGTTCCATCAATCCTAGATGACGGGTTTAGCTACTCATACTAATAGATAAAAATTCACTATAAAAAGTCATAATCAACAATGCAATTAAGATGAAGAGGATGAAAACTCTTGGGGAAATTCTCTGTCTTCTTCCTGTGTTCTTGCCTCCAAAATTCTCCTAAAAATAGCTATATTCTTCTTCTGGGCGAATTAGGCTTCATATAGGTTTAGGTTAGTCGCCTTAAAAATTACATAATTTCCCCTAGGTTATTGGTATTCGTCAGCCCGTCCGCGGTCGCGGATTCAACCGCGGATCCGTCCGCGAATTTCACCCAGTGCACTGTCTTCAATGCGTGGTCAATCCGCGGCCACGCACCTGGGGGGGGGGGGACTTCGCCGCTTGCTTCTCTTTCTCCTTTTCGACCGTGTTAACCTCCGATTGGCCTTCCACGCTCCATATTGACTCTAAAATACTCTTTAGTTTCCTGCTAGCTCAGAGTGGCTCCTGCAAAGCATAAAATTCTTAATTAAAGCATTTTGTTATCTTTTAGCATTCAAATATCAATAACGTGCGGCTAAGTTAGAGTGTAAATAGTTTCTAAATTTCATAAATATAGCCTACTATCAAAACCCCACACTTAAACCATTGCTCGTCCCCGAGAAATCAAACCACACTGTACAAAGGCCTCACTTCACCAAGTGACTTCCCTAACTCGTCACACCAAGAATATTCCATATAGGTTTAGTACATTAGTATGACATCTACACCTCAAGAGTCAACTCACGCGAGCCACACAATATTCCTAACCGGTTTACTTACTCTAATCAAAGGTCAGGACTTACCTCACCTTCATGAATCAAGTGCCTGCTCACAACAAAAGAGACTCATTCCACAATCAATAAAATTCAGCTGTATTATTCAGCTGTGTTGAGCCCCGTTTCCCCAATTTCTACTTCGTTATGTGTTATTCAGCTGTGTTGAGTTGTATCGAGTTGGTAGGTTTGGGTTCGGAATAGTTTTGGAGTGAAAGGAACAATTAGTCTGTTAGTTAGAAAGCTAAGTTAGAAAAGTCAACCGGAAGTTGACTTATGAGTAAACGAATTCGGATTGGGATTTTTATGATTCTGTTAGCTTCGGTGGGCGATTTTAGACTTAGGAGTGTGTCCGGAATGTAATTTGAAGGCCGTTTGGTTGGTGTTGTAGACGTTTCAACGTTGGGGAACTTCTTGTTAGTGAGGTAAGTAACAGTTTTAACTCTGGCTTTGAGGGTATAAACCCAGAGAAATTGATAGCATGTGATTGTTTGGTGGTGATACTCACGCTAGGCGACGGGCGTGTGGGTGTGCACCGCGAGGGATTGAGACTTAGTCCATCCTGTGAGGCCGCATGGCCATCATCTGTGTTTACGTAGTTACTTTGTTGTTGAACTTGTCTGCCTTCATGTTAGAGATCATGCTTAGGCTTTATTCATGCTCACATTATTTATACTCATTCATAGAAATTATTGTACATGTTTACCTCAGTCCCTATTATTTATAATATAATGTGATACTTGATGTGAGTTGTGTCTCCTTATTTGTTGATGATGGTGAGGCTAGTGAGATACATGATTGAGTAAGGCCGAGAGCCTGGTTGGAAGGATATTTATACCATAGCGCGTGAGTTGTTCGCGTAGCACGTGAGTTGACCGTGCGGGTCCAGGTATTTATACCATAGCGCGTGAGTTGTTCGCGTAGCACGTGAGTTGACCGTGCGGGTCCAGGTATTTATACCATAGCGCGTGAGTTGTCCGCGTAAGCACGTGAGTTGACCGTGCGGATCCAGGTATTGATATGATATCACGTGCGTTGTCCGTGCTTAGCGCTTGGGCTTTGGAAGCCCCTCCGGAGTCTATACACACCCCTAGTGAGCGCAAAGTGTTGAGTGAATTGAGTGTTGAGTGCTGAGTGCGAGTGCTAAGTGATGGAGTGACATTGCTGTGAGGTTGCATTTACTTTTGTTGCTGCTGCATTTATCTGTTAAATTTCTTTGTAGTATTTACTGAGTTATGAAATTTACCTGTTTATTTTAAATTGTGAAAATAAATAATTGGACTATTTTGCTTCGCTCGTGACAACTTCTCAGTTCCTTAGTTATTTCTATTACTACTGAGTCGGTTGTACTCATACTACACCCTGCACTTCATGTGCAGATCCAGGTGAGTTAGAGCACGCCGATTGTTGAGTTCAGGCCGACTATCTTTGGAGATTGCAAGGTAGCTGCTAGCGTCCGTTGGACCTTGTTACTCCCTTTTATAATCTGTTTCTTATTTTGGACAGTTAGATAGTTTATACATCTTAGTTCATAGTTTTAGACGCTCATGACTTAGTGACACCCCGATGTTTGGGGCCGCTTTCGCACTTTATATTAATATTATTTAGAGTTGATTTAGTTTATGAAAAATTTGAATGTTGAAATGTTTTATTTAATTCTTAAAATCAATTAATAGTAATATTTCGAGAAGTAGGCTTGCCTAGTAACACGATAGGCGCTATCACGACCATGTATGGATTTTGGGTCGTGACAAGTTGGTATCAGAGCCTAGGTTACATAGGTCTCACGAGTCATGAGCGGGTTTAGTAGAGTCTTGCGGATCGGTACGGAGACGTCTGTAATTATCTTCGAGAGGCTGCAGAACCTTTAGGAAAAATTTCACCTTCATTGATTCTTGTCGTGCGTTCTGTTATTCTAGTTACTAAACATCTATTATTTCATTCTCTCACAGATGGTGAGGACTCGTGCTACCGGTCAAGAGGGACAACCTCTAGTTCGGGTCGGGAGAGGCCGAGGCCGTGGTAGGGGTAGAGTCAGCACCAACACAACAGTTGGGGAAGCACCTACAGATCCCTCAGTTGTTACCCCTCAAGATCAGGTCCCCGAGTTAGAGGTTCCGGCGGGGCCATCTCAGGCACCACCTGTGCCTGTTGTTATTCAGGCCTTCAGGAGGCCCTGGCCTAGATTCTGTCAGTGTGTGGGCCTTTCCCAGGCGGCTTCAGTTACTACGGTCGCAGCTATTTCTCAAGCCGGGGGAGGCACTCAGACTCCCGTCGCCCGCACACCTGAGCAGGTTGTTCAGGGACATCAAACACCGAGGGCACCTCCAGCCCATCCGGTTGCAGTTGCTTAGGATTTTGTGGTTCCAGTCATGCCTGATGACGAGCAGCGCAGATTGGAGAGGTTCGGGAGACTCCAGCCTCCATCATTTAGTGGTGCTGAGGGTGAGGATGCGCAGGGTTTCTAGAACAAGTGTCAGAGGATGCTTCGGACCGCGGGTATTCTGGAGACCAGTGGGGTATCATTCACTACTTTCCAGTTGTCTGTGGCTGCACTTAATTGATGGGAGGCTTACGAGCGACGTATGCCGGTTGGTGCATCGCCCCTTTCTTGGCAGCAGTTCTTCACTCTCTTTTTGGAGAAGTTTGTACCTGAGTCCCGCAGAGAGGAGCTGCGCATACAGTTTGAGCAGCTTCGTCAGGGTGAGATGTCAGTTACACAGTACGAGATGTAGTTCTCCGAGTTGGCTCGTCATGCGGTCTGATTGGTTCCCACAAACCGAGAAAGGATCAGGAGGTTTGTCGATGGTCTCGGTTTTCAGCTTCGATTGCTTATGTCTAGAGAGAGAGTATCTGGTGATACTTTCGATGAGGTCGTCGACATTGCTCAACAAATCGAGATGGTTCGAGGTCAGGAGAGGGCTGAGAGGGAGGCTGAGAGGGAGGCTAAGAGGCCTCGTGGTCAGGGTGGTTTTAGTGGTGCTCTTCAGGGAGGTCAGTTTCAGCAGGGCCAATTTTAGCAGAGTCAGTCATCATTCAGTGCATTGCCAGCGCAGGGTTCTCATTATGCCCCGCCCGCTCAGGTATCATCAGGTAATTCTTTTGGACATCGGGAGAAGCAGTTTCGCTAGAGTAAAGGTTGTTTCGAGTGCGGGGATTTTGGCCGCATTGCAAGATACTTCCCTAGGCTGTCGGGTGGGACTCCACGGTAGGGTGCTCTGCCGCCGGCACCAGTACCAGTTCCTCCACCACCCACTCAGCCAACTAGGGGTAGAGTTCAACCAGCTAGGGGCGGAGCCCAGTCCAATAGGGGTCGCCTGAGAGGGGAAGGCAGATCAGGGGGTGGTCAGGCTCGTTTTTATGCCCTCCCAGCCAGACTAGCTGATTTTGCTTCCGATGATGTGATTCCAGGTATGTTTCTAGACTCGTTCGAGGATGAACGTTTGTTTAAGAGGGGGAGAATGTAACGACCCGGCCATTCGTTCCGAGAGTTATAGCCCTGTTTCCCCAATTTCTACTTCTTTATGTGTTATTCAACTGTGTTGAGTTGTATCGAGTTGGTAGGTTTGGGTTCGGAATAGTTTTGGAGTGAAAGGAACAATTAGTCTGTTAATTAGAAAGCTAAGTTAGAAAAGTCAACCGGAAGTTGACTTATGAGTAAACGAATTCAGATTGGGATTTTTATGATTCGGTTAGCTTCGGTGGGCGATTTTAGACTTAGGAGTATGTCCGGAATGTAATTTGAAGGCCGTTTGGTTGGTGTTGTAGACGTTGCAAGGTTGGGGAACTTCCTATTAGTGAGGTAAGTAACAATTTTAACTCTGGCTTTGAGGGAATAAACCAGGAGAAATTGATAGCATATGATTGTTTGGTGGCGATACTCCCGCTAGGCGACGGGCGTGTGGGTGTGCACCGCGAGGGATTGAGACTTGGTCCGTCCCATGAGGCCTCATGGCCATCATCTGTGTTTACGTAGTTACTTTGTTGTTGAACTTGTCTGCCTTCATGTTAGAGATCATGCTTAGGCTTTATTCATGCTCACATTATTTATACCCAGTCATAGAAATTATTGTACATGTTTACTTCAGTCCCTATTATTTATAATATTTTGTGATACTTGATGTGGGTTGTGTCTCCTTATTTGTTGATGATGGTGAGGCTAGTGAGATACATGATTGAGTAAGGCCGAGAGCCTGGTTGGGAGGATATTTATACCATAGCGCGTGAGTTGTTCACGTAGCACGTGAGTTGACCGTGCGGGTCTAGGTATCTATACCATAGCGCGTGAGTTGTCCTCGTAGCACGTGAGTTGACCGTGTGGATCTAGGTATTAATATGATAGCACGTGCGTTGTCCGTGCTTAGCGCTTGGGATTTGGGAGCCCCTCCGGAGTCTATACACACCCCAGTGAGCGCAGAGTGTTGAGTGAATTGAGTGTTGAGTGCTGAGTGCGAGTGTTAAGTGATGGGGTGACATTGCTGTGAGGTTGCATTTACTTTTGTTGTTGCTGCATTTATCTGTTAAATTTCTTTGTAGTATTTACTAAGTTATGAAATTTACCTATTTAATTTAAATTGTGAACATAACTAATTGGACTATTTTGCTTCGCTCGTGACTACTTATCAGTTCCTTAGTTATTTCTGTTACTACTGAGTCGGTTGTACTCATACTACACCCTGCACTTCATGTGAAGATCCAGGTGAGTTAGAGCGCGGCGATTGTTGAGTTCAGGCCGGCTATCTTTGGAGATTGCAAGGTAGCTGCTAGCGTCCGCAGGACCTTGTTACTCCCTTTTATCATTTGTTTCTTATTTTGGACACTTAGATAGTTTATACATCTTAGTTCATAGTTTTAGACGCTCATGACTTAGTGATATCCCGATGTTTGGGGCCGCTTTCGCACTTTATATTAATATTATTTAGAGTTGATTTAGTTTATGAAAAATTTAAATGTTGAAATGTTTTATTTAATTCTTAAAATCAATTAATAGTAATATTTCTAGAAGTAGGCTTGCCTAGTAACACGATAGGCGCCATCATGACCATGTATGGATTTTGGGTCGTGACAAGTTGGTATCAGAGCCTAGGTTACATAGGTCTCACGAGTCATGAGCGGGTTTAGTAGAGTCTTGCGGATCAGTACGAAGACGTCTGTACTTATCTTCGGGAGGCTGCAGAACCTTTAGGAAAAATTTCCCCTTCATTGATTCTTGTCTTGCGTTCTGTTATTCTAGTTACTAAACATCTATTATTTCATTCTCTCACAGATGGTGAGGACTCGTGCTATCGGTCAAGAGGGACAACCTCTAGTTGGGGCCGCAAGAGGCCGAGGCCGCGGTAGAGGCCGTGGTAGGGGTAGAGTCAGCGCCAATGCAGCAGTTGGGGAAGCACCTACGGATCCCTCAGTTGTTCCCCCTCAAGATCAGGTCCCCGAGTTAGAGGTTCCGGCGGGGCCATCTCAGGCACCACCTGTGCCTGTTGTTATTCAGGTCTTCAGGAGGCCCTGGCTCAGATTCTGTTAGTGTGTGGGCCTTGCCCAGGCGGCTTCAGTTACTACGGTCGCAGCTATTTCTCAGGCCGGGGGAGGCACTCAGACTCCCGTCGCCCGCACACCTGAGCAGGTTGTTCAATGACATCAAACACCAGGGGCACCTCCAGCCCAGCCGGTTGCTTTGTTGTTGAACTTGTCTGCCTTCATGTTAGAGATCATGCTTAGGCTTTATTCATGCTCACATTATTTGTACCCACTCATAGAAATTATTGTACATGTTTACCTCAGTCCCTATTATTTTTAATATATTGTGATACTTGATGTGGGTTGTGTCTCCTTATTTGTTGATGATGGTGGGGCTAGTGAGGTACATGATTGAGTAAGGCCGAGAGCCTGGTCGTGAGCCAGATTAGATCATCAAAAACTCTAATCAGGGGTACTTAAGCCAAATTAAGAACATACTATTTAAGGCATTCTTACAAGAGTCAACAAATGAGCCTAAGCGTCACACTCAAGTCCCCGCTATATTCAAGGCATTATGATGTTAAGAGATCCTACTTTTATTTCCGCCCTTAGCCCACAAGTTCCTAATTAAAAAATAAAAACTAACTACACCCGGTTCAAATGAAACCCTTGGAAAAGAACCGTGACTCAAAGAAAAACCAAGGGGGAATTGATACACTACTACAAAAGAAAATCTTTTTTTTTCTTCTTCGACTTCACCCTCAAGAAACCCGCCAAATGGTGTCCATCATCGTGACAAGTCCAAAATGGTTTGTATATATTAACTATGACAATAAAATACTCTACATACAACATACAAACAAAGTATCCCCCACCCCACACTTAAAATGATGGCATGTCCCCATGTCATACAAAATAAAGAAATATGAGGTGAAAGAACTTCCCTGGTATATCAGTCTTGATCGGAGACAGTGCCAGGGTTGAGATGGCATGCCCTCCCCAGCGCACGCAACCAACCCATGATTTTCTTCTCCGATTTTGCATTTTGGGTGGCCAAGGCATCAACTCGAGTCCCCAATTCTGTGACAGAGGTGCACATCCCTTCCATGTCCTGTTCTAAGGCTGTCATCCGGGTACTCCGCCGGACATCAGATGTTCTTCCGCCTCTATAACATGTTCATGTGGGGGTGAGGCAGGCCCAACCTCATCAAGCCCTTCATCGCCCTCATCTGATGCATCACTATGAGTAGCACCGGGTACTACCGTATCCTTCCCAATGGTCACTTTGTTTGCCCGGAACTTTGCTTCTTTCTTCACCTTGCCATCCACATTTGGGTTCTCTGGAACCCTTGCTGTCCGGAACAATCTAGTGACCAAAGAGGGGAAGAAGAACCCATACCTCTTTAGTGGTGAACGGATGAAAATCTCAGACTGAATAACCTTGGCCATATAAAAATCGTGGCCATTTACAAAGCACCAGATCAAGGCAGCTCTCAGACCATTTAACCCAGTTGTGTTGTGGGACGGCAGCATGCGACTATTGATGATGTACAACCAACACTTTCCTTCAAAGGTGAGTGAGGTGGAGTGCAACTTCAATTCCGGCACAACCCAGACTACCTCTTTATCTGGTACACAGATAGTTCTGAAAAACATGTGCCATGTGATTGGTTCTTGCTTGTAAGTATCATAGTAATCCTCCTCCCAATTGAATACAGGAAATCGATACACTCTCCTGATTGCTTCTATCGAGACATCTACCCTCTTTTGTCGCACAGTGCATATGTGATCCTCATGTTCGGAGAAGTTGGCGTAGAACTCCCGGACAAGCATCAAGTTTCCCTCTTCCGGCTCTTCGAAGAAAATGTCCAGCCTGCGCCTGATCAACTCATGATACATATTAGGGCACTCATCCTGGAGGGACGCCCTGTCAATACCCCTTTCTGGTATAGGCTTTCTAGTAGCCTTCAAACTGAAACGGTCTTGGTTGGATCTGGAGACAAACTTTGTATGATCAAACTGAGGTACACTAGATGAAGCTCGTGCCCGGGACGAGCCTCCATGACCACTTGACGAGGAAACGATAGTTCATCTCTTCTTTGAAGGTATCAAGGTACCTACACAACAAACACCACTATCAGTAATTGGCGGAATATGTGAACCAATGGCAGTTACTTAGACTTCACTCGCACAATTGGTCACAATTTACATTCAAAACTCATTGTGGCGATTCAACAAACACTTAATGTGCACATTTCCCCAATTTACCCAAAGACCCAATTAAACTACCATTCTTTACAAACTCAACAATGTATTCCCCAACCCAACCAACTCTATTATCCTCACATGCCAACATGTATACTAACAATCCAAAACAAACACAAGAGTAACTATACTTCTACTATCCTAAACATATAATAGAGAAGGAAAATAATGGAAATAATGGAAAAAGGAAGTAGAATCATCTTACTTACTTGAAGATCTTGTGAGGGATGGAGCTTGGGGAGTGATTAAGTAGACAAGAGGAAGTGGGAGAGAAGATTTGTTGATTTGAGAGATTGGGGGAAGGAAGGGGGAGGGGGTGCGTTTCTTGTTTTGGGGAAATGGGGGAGGGTTTTAGATTTTTGTTAAAGAGGGGGAATGAATAAGTGGGGGAATGGGCGGTTAGGGGGGAGTTAAGTAAGAAAAAAAACTAATTAAAAGGTAAGAAAAGAAATAAAAAAAAATTCATTAACCTGAACGACGCCCCATACGCGGTCAATTCACGCTGCGGATGGGGGATAGAAGAGAGTGTGAAATCCGTGGTCCAATCCGCAGTCGAGTAATAGTGAAGACAAAAAAATTTGCGGCCTACTCCGCGGTCGAATTCGCGGGCGCGGACGTGGGTCAGTGATCTGTTCAAAATTCGCGGCTTAATCCGTGGTCAAATCCGCGGCCGCGGATATCTACCTCCAGAATTGTTTTGTCTTTTTCGCACTTTTACCTATCTCCAGGTTAATTTTGTCACCCGATTCCTTCCGACGTGCATAATTTCATCCCTGCACATTAGTAGATCGGTCAATATCGTCAGCGTTCAAAATCAACTACAAAATAGGAATAAATAAAAATAATTGGTTGCCTCCCAAAAAGCGCCTAATTTAACATCGCGACACGATGATTTACAACAAACCATGAGTTGCCTCCCAGGAAGCGCCTGATTTAACGTCGCGGCACGACGCATACTTTCATTATTACTCTTCGCTCGCGTATTAGGGCTCTTCCAAAGATATCACCACTTTATCTCCCTTTTCTTCGACCATTCCGAGGTAATGTTTCAACCTTTTCCCATTCACCGTGAACTTATTTGTTCCATCTTCGGATTCAATTTCTACAGCTCCACTTGAGAACACTTGCACAACTCTGAAGGGTCCTGACTATCGGGACTTCAACTTACCCGGAAACAATCTTAATCTCGAGTTCTATAACAGCACTAGATCTCCGGTTTTGATATTTCAATATAGAATGTGCTTATCATGCATCATTTTGTTCGTTCTTTGTACAATCTTGCATTCTCAAATGCATGGAACCTGAATTCCTCGAGTTCATGCAACTTAGTGACTCTACTGGTGCCTGCGGTCTCCATATCCAAATTCAACTGCCGCAGTTCCCAAAGAGCTTTATGTTCGAGCTCTACCGGAAGATGGCATGCTTTTCCAAACACCAACTTGTATGGTGACATACCAATTGGAGTTTTAAATGTTGTGCGGTACGCCCATAATGTATCATCTAGCTTCTTTTCCCAATCAGTCCTTGTCGCATTCACTGTCTTGGTCAGGACACTTTTGATTTCCCTGTTGGACACTTCAACTTGCTCGCTCGTCTGTGGGTGGTAAGGTTTGGATACCTTATGGTGAACTCCATACTATTCCAAAAGCCGTTTGAACTCTCTATTGCAAAAATGGGTTCCACCATCACTGATTATAGCTCTCGGGGTGCCAAAACGTGTGAAGATGTTTTTCTTTAGAAAGCATGTCACCCCTTTTGCATCATTGGTTGGGAGAGCCACAACTTCAACCCATTTGGAGACGTAGTCAACTGCTACCAATATGTATTTATTACCATACGAGATACCGAATGTCCCCATAAAGTCAATCCCCCACATGTCAAATACCTCCACCTCCTGAATTGTAGACATTGACATCTCATGACATCGAGATATGTTGCCTGTCCTTTGGCATTCATCGCAACTCTTTACCCAAGCGAGGGCATCCTTGAACAGAGTTGGCCAATACAACCCCGATTCCAATAACTTAGCCGCTGTCCGAATTCCTCCAAAGTGTCCACCATATGGTGAAGCATGGCAAGCCTGCAAAACAGAAGGTTGATCTTTCTAGGGGATACACCTACAGATCATGTTATCTACACATATTTTAAAAAGTAGAGGTCCATCCCAGTAATAAGATCGACAATCGCGAAAGAACTTTTTCTTTTGAATTGAAGAGAGTTCATAAGGTACAATACTACTTGCTAAATAGTTAGCAATATCAGCATACCATGGCGTCTCCTCCATTGTCACTGCTAGTAACTGTTCATCCGGTAATGTCTCTGTTATATCTTCAACCTCCACCTTCTTTTCATCTCCTTCCAACCTTGAGAGGTGGTCTGCCACTTGATTGTCCATCCCTTTTCTGTCAGGGATTTCCAGATCAAATTCTTGTAGCAAAAGAATCCAACGGATTAAGTATGGCTTCGACTTCTTCTTTGCTATCAAGTACCTAATTGCTGCATGGTCAGTATAAACAATAACTTTTGAACCAATTAAGTACGACCTGAATTTAGTGAATGCAAACACTACAAACAACATCTCATTTTCCGTTACAGTGTAATTGAGCTATGCACCGCTGTCGTTCTGCTTGCACAATAAATTGGGTGCATCATCTTGTCTTTTCGCTACTCCAAGACTGCTCCTATAGCATAATAACTGGCGTCGCACATGAGCTCAAATGGTTGCTCCCAGTTAGGTGCAACAATGATGGGTGCAGTTACCAGTCTCTTCGTCAGCTCCTCAAATGCCAACCTTTAATCATTAGAAAACACAAAGAGTTAATCCTTTTCAAGGAGTTTACATAGATTGTTAGCAATCTTGGAGAAATCTTTTATGAATCGCCTGTAGAACCCGACGTGCCCAAGGAAACTTCTCACTGCCTTGACCAAAGTGGGCGGTGGAAACTTCTTAATCACATCAACCTTATCATGGTCGACCTCAATTCCCTTACTGGACATTCAATACCCCAAGACTATCCCTTCTTGTACTATAAAATGTCACTTTTCTCAATTCAACACTAAATTTGTCTCCACACATCTTTTGAGCACTCTTCTTAAATTGTAAAGACAGTCTTCGAATGAACCCCCTACCACGGAGAAATCATCCATAAATACCTCCATAATGTCTTCAACCATATCCATGAAAATGGCTAACATACACCGTTGGAATGTAGCCGGTGCATTACAAAGTCCAAAGGCATTCTCCGAAACGCAAAGATGCCATACGAACAAGTGAAGGATGTTTTCTCTCTGTCTTTAGGGGTTATTGAGATCTGGTTGTACCCCGAAAATCCATCCAAGAAACCGCCCATCCAACCTGTCTAACATTTGGTCAATGAAAGGCAAGGGAAAATGGTCTTTCTGGGCGGCTGTGTTCAATTTCCGATAATCCATGGAAATCCACCACCCCGTGACTGTACGAGTCGATATCAACTCGTTATTCTCATTTTGTACGACCGTCATTCCTCCCTTCTTCGGCACATACTGAACAAGGCTTATCCAGTTGCTGTCAGAGATGGGGAAGATGATACCCGCATCTAGCCACTTGATCACTTCCTTCTTCACCACTTCTTTCATATTCGGGCAGTCGTCGTTGATGTTATCTGGAAGGTTTGTTCTCCTTTACAAGAGAATCTTGTGCATACAAAAGTCTTGGCTGATACCCTTTATGTCTGCCATGGTCCAACCAATGACAGTCTTACATTCTTGTAACACCTGTAAGAGTTCCTCTACCTGCACAGCTAGTAAACCAGATAATATAATAATAGGTAAAGTGGAATTAGGCCCTAAGAAAGCATACCTGAGGTGAGCTAGAAGTGGTTTTAGGTCCAACTGTGGTGGCTCGTCTATCGATGGTTTTGCAGGTGGTGTTGCTCTCTCTTATAAGCTTAGGGTTTCGAACTAGGGTTCCCTTTTCCATAACCCTTGACTCTCGAGAGCCTTGACCCACTCTTCCAACCCTTCACCATCCATCTCTTCCAAATTCATCAAACATGCTTCTAGCGGATCCCTGACATTAAGGATTTCATCCTCCTCTTGCAATATTACATCCATAGCCTCCACTATTGAGAAATTTGAAAATTCGCTGGGTCTCCTCATGGATTGTTGAATGTTAAAATTTATTTCTTCATTGTTCAACCTCATTTTCAACTCTCCAGTCTCACAATCAATCAATGCTCTCCCAATGGCTAAAATCGGCCTTCCCAGAATGATTGGTATCTCTTCATCCACTTGAAAATCAAGAATAACAAAGTCTGCAGGGAATACAACCTTCCCCACTTGAATAAGCACATCATCAAGAATTCCTGTTGGACTTTTGATTGTGCGATCAGCTAGTTGTAGCAACATTGATGTCAGTCTAGCTATGCCAATGTCCAGTTTTGTATAGATTTCAAAAGGCATCAAGTTTATACTAACTCCCAAGTTACACAATGCTTTATCAAAATCATAACTCCCGATGGTGCATAGGATAATGAAACTACCTAGATCAGACACTTTTTGAGCCATATGTCTTGTCACTACCGCGTTGCATGTCTGCGTCAGAGTTACAGTAAACAGGTCCTGAAATTTAAATTTTTGCGACATCAGGTCCTTCATCATTTTTGCATACCCTGGCATTTATCTCAAAACATCCATTAGTGGAATATTCAATTGAATTTGCCTAAGCATTTCCATGAATTTCCTGTATTGATCATCTTTCTTCTACTTTGCCAACCTCTAAGGGAATGGTTCAGGAGTCAACCTCTGCCCACTGCTTTGTGTCTTTTCTTTGCTGGAAGCTTTTTCTACCACCTATTTTGGGAGTTTTTCACCTTCCTTCTCCTTACCCTTGTCAACCTGTGCCTGTTCAATTACAACCTCGGTAAGCTCTACTGACTCGTCGGTCTATAATGTAACTGGAGTAATTGGCGTTGTCTCTCTCCTAGATTGAGCAACTTCTTGCTCTCTGTCTAAATACCTTCCATTCCTAAGACTCACTGCCATTAGCTGATTTGATTCTGCTCCTTTGGATTAATGTTTGTATCTACAGGCAATGTTCCTTGTGGGCGATTTTTCAAGGCCATAGATAGTTGTCCCAATTGAGTTTCAATGCCTTTGATTGGCGAATCATGTGCAACTAACTTTTCTTGCATCTTTCCATTTTTCCCAATGAGTTGTTCCAGCATGACCCTGATTTCTATTATGTTACTGTCATGATGTTGATGTAGTGGTTGGTAGGTCAACTATTGCTGGTGCTGCTGATTATAGCCCTACTGCCTTGGATAAGGCACGACTTGGCCTTGTGGTTGTGATTCTCCTGGATTGGGTTTGTATTGTGGCTGGCTTGGTGTTGGTCCCCATTATTGCCCACCTTACATCTGACTTCCGAAATTATTGACATAAATCATGTATTTTCTTAACCCCTGGTTGTCATTTTCTCCACTCGACGAGCACACATATGACTGGTTTATGCAAGGAGTGCATAAACCTACATTTGTTATATCAACAATGTGCACTTGCTTTGTACCCATCTCATCAATTTTCTTTGTCAGTAAGATCATATGGGTCATGAAAGTGGCTATGTTTTCTACATTGGAATTGTTTGGTTCAATAGCAATAGAATGCACTGTTGGTGTGAGTGTCATACCTCTCATCATCTAGCCTGAATTTTGTGCCATCTTTTCAAGAAGAACCTTACACTCTGTGAACGTTTTGCTAAAAATTGCACCCCTAGCTGAAGCGTCTACATTAGCCTTCAGACTGTCTGCTAAACCTATGTAGAATCTCTGTTCCAACATCTGATCTGGAATGCCATGATGTGGACACTTCACTAGCATACCGTTAAACCTCTCCCAGGTTTCTTGCAAGGCCTTAGTCGATTTCTGTCTGAACTGCAATATTTCATCAATTTGCCTTGCAGTCTTGTTGGGAGGATAAAACTTGGTTAAGAACTGTTTGACTAATTCTTCCCAAGTAGCAATGGAGTTTATTGGGAGTGAATTCAGCCAAGTTTGAGCCTCTCCAGTCACTGAGAATGGGAACAGTAATAGCTTAATTGCTTAGGAGTCACATTTGGTTGTCTTTGAGTTACACAAATTGATAGGAATTTCTCCAGATGTTGTTGTGGGTCTTCTATGTATGACCCGGAGAACAATCCCTTATTCTGTAACAGGTGCAACATGATGTTGCCAATTTGGAATGTCTCTGCTTGTATCTGAAGAACAACAATGGCGGTGACCAGGTTATCAACAATTAGTTGTGCCCAATCATAATGAGAAACTTCTGGCACAAGAGGTGCCACCACTCCGTTGTTTGGGTCAACACGATCATTCCGAATGTTTCCGCTGACTTCGTCCACATTCTCCATTTCAATTTCGAGTTGGTCTTTTTGTTTCAACTGTTTGTTCTTCTTGTTGGCCCGATTCAATGCCCTGAATGCTTTCTCGGAATTTGAGAGTCCTCCAAAAAGTTCACCAGTCCTCAAGGAGCTTTTAGGCATACACCTGAGTCACAGAAGAGTTCAAACGTGAGAATTTCAATGGAAAAAAATTAACAATGTAGAAAATTGCTCTAAACTAAAAATCCTAGCAATTCTGCTAAGTTGTAATAAATAACACCCCGGCAATGGCGCCAAAATTTTATCACGCCAACTATGCCTTATAAAAAGGACTAAGGGGTCGCTGCAAATATAATCCGGTTCAAGTCCGGAGTCGAATCCCACAAGGAACTAACCTATTTACTAAAAAATTTAACAACGCTAATGATAAGCTCAGATAATTTCCAGATGCAATACTTTTAATAGATAATGAGTATAATTTATTTAACTAAGGAAAAATGGCAATAAAACTAGTAATAATCAAAAATAAAGTTGAATTCAATGGTAAATGGATCTAGGGCTATTGATTTTCCCAATTGTTGGATTAATTCCTGACGCATTAGTTATAATCTCACCGTAACACTCTATAAGGATGATGAGTTCTGGGCTACCGTAATTATCTCTCGATCATTTACGATAATTTACTAGAAGCATTCTCTCGACTACTCTAGTTAACAATTTATCCAACTCACAATTATCCCACCAAAGCTTCGTTATTTCTAACCCTGCTTGTAAATTCAAGTAATTAATCTTTTAACTTACCCGAAAGTGGTGGTGTTCAACAACAATCTAACCAAGTGTTCTTTCTCAAGCAACACAAGATAACTAGACACGATTAATCAAGGGCCCTTTCAATTAATCACAAGACAACACATAGTTGAACAATCATAGAATAAAAATGGCTAAATTATATTAAAATAGAGTCAAGACTTCATCCAACAATTTGTTCCATTAACCCTAGATGACGGGTTTAGCTACTCATACTAATAGATAAAAATTCTGTATAAAAAGTCATAATCAACGATGGAATTAAGAGGAAGAAGATGAAAAATCTTAGGGAAATTCTGTCTTCTTCCTGTGTTCTTGCCTCCAAGAATCTCCTAAAAACAGCTATATTCGTCTTCTGGGTGAATTAGGCTTCATATAGGTTTAGGTAAGTCGCCTTAGAAATTACATAATTACCCCTGGGTTATTAGTCTCCGTCAGCCCGTCCGCGGCCGCGGATTCAACTACGGATCCGGTCGTAGATTTCACCCAGTGCACTGCCTTAAGTCACGACCAATGCGCGGTTAATCTGCGGCCGCGTACCTGGGGGGAATTCACCGATTGCTTTTCTTTCTCCTTTTCGACCGTGCTAACCTCCGATTGGCCTTCCACGCTCCATATTGACTCTAAAACACTCTTTAACTTCCTCCTAGATCGGAGTGGCTCCTGCAAAGCATACAATTCTTAATTAAAGCATTTTGTTATCTTTTAGCATTCAAATATCAATAACGTGCCTAAATTAGAGTGTAAATAGTATCTAAATTGCATAAATATAGCCTACTATCAGTGCTTGGTTCCATAGCTCACAATCTATGATCTCCAACCCACCTTCTTGTTTAGGTATACATACTAGCTCCCAGGCTACCAATGGCACATTGTTTGTGTTTACTTTCCCATCCCACAAGAAGTTCCTACATATTGTTATTTTGCTTTTCAGTATCTTCTTTATAGGATGAATATAGAAGACCAGTAGGAGTGAATGTGCATTAAGACTGAGTTTACTAGTAGCACTCTCCCTGCGTATGACATATTCCTTGTTCCCCAACTTTGAATTCTAGCACACATCTTATCTACTAATATATCACAATCCACATATGAGATTTTCTTTGCTGAAATTTGCAAGGTACCTAAATGGCAGTGTACCTTTCTTGTACCCTGCCAATTCACATATGTCTTCCATACTTTTCCTATCTATATTAGCACTGTAGATGTTGGACTTGGCTGCGTCGGTAGTCAGCCCTGATGCATTTGAGAAGCTGGCTAGTCCCCTTAACATCAATATTTAAGATTGTATTTCTCCTCTACAGAATAGGAGCATATCATCTGCAAAGCACAAATGGTTCAATTGTAAACTATTGCATTTTGAGTGATATGAAAACTCCTATAGTGTGGCTACATGACGAACGATTCTAGTGAAGCACTCCATACATATTACAAAGATTAATGGGGACATTGGGTCCCCTTGCCGCAATCATCTCCTTCCCTCAGTGTTCCCATATAACCCCCTATTGATTGCTATTGAGTATCTGGGTGTAGTTATACATGTCATTAACAATTTAATGAACTTACTTGGAAAATTCAGAGCATATAACATCTCCTTTACAAAGTCCCACTCAACAGTATCATAGGCTTTCCTCAAGTCTATTTTGATTAGGCAGCTTTTAGTGGCAGCTTTCCTATTATACAACCTCACCAAATCTTGACATGTAAGAAAATTCTAGACAATTATTCTCCCAACAACAAAGGCATTTTGGTTCTCTGATATGATGTCTGGTAGCACAGTCTTCAGCTCAGACACAACATCTTAGAGATCACCTTGTAAATGGTATTGCAACAAGCAATAGGCATGTAATCTCTCACATGTTCTGCATGGCCGCTTCTTGGAATCAGTGTAATTGTTGTGGCATTTAGAAATTTTGGCATTTTCCCATTCTGGAAGAATTCCAATACCCCTGCGCCTACATCCTTACTCATAATATCCCAACAATCCTTAAAGAATTGGCTGCCATATCCATCAGGCCCTGGAGTCTTATCCCCTGCTATTGCCCATACTGCTTTTTTAACATCTCTTTCATTGAAACCTTTATCTAGCCAACCCCTCTGCTCCTGGGTAATCGTAGGCCCTTTTCTAACCAGCTCACTACATACATGTTACCTTCTTCCTGTTTTTCCCCCAATAGCTTTTTGTAGAACTCTATAAATGTTTGTGTTATTTCCTTTGATTCTCTTTTTGTTTCCCCTTGTGAATCTATGGCTCAAAAGATTCTGTTTTTATTCTCTCTCCTTTATTGCACTGTGGAAGAACTTTGTGTTTTGATCACCTTGAGTTAACCATTGGACTCTACCTTTTTGTCTTAAGAATTGATCTCTAGCTTCTCCCCATATTCTGCCTTCCTTAGCTAATTGAATTTCTGTCTCAATTAGTTCTTTGTTCCCGAGGTCTCCTTGCAGTTTCAATTGACATTTCTTTAGTTCCTTCATTTCTTGGTCTGCTCTCTTTGCTACATCTGAGAACCTTTCCTTTTTCAGTTTGAGTAGTACTGCCTTTAGCCGGTTCATCTTGCCCACCACTTGGTACAAATTTGTCCCTCACTATCAATGTATCCCAACTCCCTTTTACTTTATCCTTATAGTCTTGTGCCATTATCCACATGCTATAGTATTTGAATTGCCTTCTACTTTTGTAATTGCCATTGTCCTAATTAACAATAGCTTGGCAATGATCATACAATCCCTCATTCATGTAATGTACTTGATAAACTGGTAGTAAGGTTATCCATTCAATGTTAACTAGTACTCTATCAATCCTACTATATACTATGTCCTCCCTTTCTTATTTGTTATTCCAAGTGAAATAAGCACCTGATGACCTTAGCTCCTGTAGTCCACACTCAGCCACACAAGCTCTGAATTCCTTAATTTCAGGCATTACTACAGGTCTCCCAATTCTGTCATCCTTATGTAGTACACAGTTAAAAACTCCCATTATTGCCCATGGGCCAACTAAATTACTATTTATTATCCTTATCTCCTGCCACAATGGTCTTCGTAGTGCTGGATCATTAAATCCATATACAAAAGTTATGTTGTATTTCATTTCAGTACCCCTTATTGACAGCTTCCATTACACCCATATTCTTCCCCCTGGATGTGCTCCCACATTTTTTGTAAGTGACCAACCTCTATATAGATTAAGAGAAGCCTTTTTTGCATTGCTTCTCTTAATCTTAGTTTCCAGGAGACCATATAGGCCAACTTTACACTGATGCATAAACAGATTGACTTCCATCTATTTATTTGGTCTATTTAGTCCCCTGATATTCCAAAATCTGATGTTATCCATTAGATGGGGGGAAACCCCTACCCTTAATCTGTTTAGGGTCACTTTCCCTCCTTGAACCATAGTTTTTGTTATACTATTCCTCTATTCTGCTAACCCCATATTTCTGGCCTCCCCTAGTGCCCCAAAAGAGTTCCCTATGCTTATTGTTGGCTCATTACTTGAACCTACCATGGCTTTTTTTGGGCTGTTAATCTTTACACTACCCCTATTCTATACATATCTTGTATTTTGAGTATCATTGAACCCTTTTTTCTTCTGTTCCACCATTTGTATTTTCCCTTTATTGTCAATCTATGTCTTATTTTGATATGGTTCCTTTCCATTATGATTTGCCTTTTGTTTCTGTATTTGCATTTGTTTCCTGCATTCCTTAATTTCATGCCCATAGTTTTTACATCCATGCATAATGTAGGTCTCCATTCAAGTGTACCCTGTGCTCAATAATTTTGCCATACATTCTCAAACATGATGCTCGTTGGATAAGGCTGATCTAAGGCGACCTCCATGAGCACCCTAGCAAAAGTCATCCTCTCCTTCATTGTTGTAGCTCTGTCATCCTTCAATGGATACTAGCCCTGCAATTTTGGTTAGTGCATTCTGTCCCCAGTACTTAATATCAAGTTCTGGTAATCGTATCCATATCGGCACTTTGCTGAAAGTTTCTTTGTATTGATTTCAGGTGACCAAAGCTTAACCACTAGCGTTTTGTCGAACATATGGACACCATCTTCCACGGACTTCACTCTGCTCTCAATTTGTGTGAATATCACTAGAAAAACTCCTTTATTAACTTGCGCGACTTTGTTAATTCCCATTTTCCCCTAAATTCTATGGAAGTACCCAATCATCACTGGAGCCGGGGCGTTAGACCCCTATACATAGCATATGACTGCATTGTTCCAGTATTCCACTTCATCCTTTATGTCTTCCATCATAATTTTGACATCCTTCTGGGTTAGTTCATGTGTTTTAAAATCAAAACCCTCAAGTACAGGGCTATTGGCCACAATTTTACTCCATAGCTTCATTTTGGGTTCTAAGTTTTGCGATTTCACTTATATCTCACCATATTATTCCTCATTATCCACCATATCAGCCCATGATTGTTTTCCTGACGAATTGTAATATTTTACATCACCTTGAAATATCTTCACTGGTATTTTCTGTGTAGCATTCGATGTCGAACAATTATGTTTGAGTTTTCTTTGCATCAGCCGAGCTTGGGACTCCTATTCGTACTGTAGATGGAAGTTGTCTGCTCTACTGACTCGGTTGCCTTCCTCTTCCAGCCTTCGATTTCCTCGTCATTTCAGCCGTCACTGAGAGGGAATTTCATTCTAGAGAGAGAGAGAGTTTTTAAATCTCTAGTATATTATACTGGAACTTTTCGTGTGTTGGAGTTCCAACATAATATGCTGGAAGTTCATACACAGGTGCACCAATCTCCAGTATATTGCTGGAACTTTTCCTGTTGCAGCAAAATAATGACTATTTTTCAATGAAACGCTAAATATTTTTCAAATACCAGTCCAAAAACTGGGTAGCCCGTATTATTTTCACACTATTTCTATAAAAGTTGTAAAAATTGCGCGGGGCACCCTATTTGGTCGCCCCCATTTAACCTATACCCGCTTTTTTAAAAACTTTTAACTTGTACCTACTTTTTAAATAACTTCAGCTCCCCTTTCCCTCGCTGAGCTGAAGTTCACCAGTTAAGCTGAAGTTCGCCAGTTATAAAGACAAAACTTCAGCATACGGGGCTGAAATTCCCCATTTACAAAGACAAAACTTCAGCTCTAGAGCTGAAGTTTTGTCTTTGTAATTGTCTTTATAACTTGGGAACTTCAGCTCTAAAGCTGAAGTTTGTAACTGGGAAACTTCAGCTCTAGAGCTGAAGTTTTGTCTTTGTAACTGGGGAACTTCAGCATACGGGGCTGAAGTTCCCCAGTTATAAAGACAAAAACTTCAGCATACGGGGCTGAAGTTCCCCAGTTTACAAAGACAAAACTTCAGCTCTAGAGCTGAAGTTTCCCAGTTACAAACTTCAGCTCTAGAGCTGAAATTTCCAAGTTATAAAGACAACAACTTCAGCATACAAGGCTGAAGTTCCCCAGTTACAAAAACAAAACATCAGCTCTAGAGAACTTCAGCTCTAGAGCTGAAGTTTTGTCTTTGTAAACTGGGGAACTTCAGCCCCGTATGCTGAAATTCCCCATTTACAAAAGACAAAACTTAAGCTCTAGAGCTGAAGTTCCCCAGTGTAACTGGGGAAACTTCAGCCCGTATGCTGAAGTTTTTGTCTTTATAACTGGGGAACTTCAGCCCTGTATGCTGAAGTTTCCCATTTACAAAGACAAAAACTTCAGCTCTAGAGCTGAAGTTCGCAAACTACTTCAGGCCCGTCTACTAGAATGCTGAAGTTTTGCGTGATTGCCTTTGCTACTTCAGCCCCGCATGCTAATTTATGTGCAAAAGCGGGTACGAATGTAATTTTTTTTACAAAACAGGTATAAATTAAAACGTGGTACAAAAAGTGGGTATGGATGCAAAAGCCCCATAAAAATTCCATAATGCTATCCGTTGCCAAGCCCAAAACACATGGGCCGTGGTATATAAGCAAAAAGAATGTCATAATCATCATTTTTTGAATTGTGCATGTTATGCTTGCATTCTGCAATTTAACCTGATGTCACTACGAAGATGAATAATTTACATATTAGGGAGGATAAAGCATTATTTGCTTTCTGCTGATTTACACCTTCATGAGTGTTTTCTGCCTATGGTTCCTCTCTCTCTCTCTTATCTTGTATTCTTGTTAATTTTGTTCCTTTTGATTATCATTCACTTGATCTCATATATAAATTATTTATTTGCAATTTTATTTAGTGCATTAATTTACCCTCACCATTTAGGAGTTACGCGGTAGTGTGAATCAAGTAACAACCAACTAACCAAACAACTATATTGATTTAATGAAGTACTGAATTGAACTACAAACAACGGAATATACAAAGGAACATAAATACTGAAAGATAGTAGAGAGGAGATTATTTTTCCCTCTCTACTGAAAGATAGTACAGAAGTGCCAATGCCAAGCAGCAATTAGCATACGCGCCGGAGGCCTTCAATATATTATTTTTCCCAATTAAAACAGTCATGATTCTAGGATTTAGCCAAAGTCAAGTTAGTTCTGCTCTGTGCTAATTTTGTACCCAAAGATAAAATAAATTTCAAAGCGGTTATTTCCAATGAATCATCAACGACCCATTATTTTTTCATATCGTACATTGCCTTGTATTGTTCATGAATCATAAGTTGAACTTACAATTTAAAATGTACCAATGTCTAACAAGCTTCCCTTGTGCAATTTATCTACATAATTGTTGCTCCGTAACGCACAAGCAAGTATGTGGTCGTATAAGTAATAAAATGATAAGTCGAGTATCGAATCCACTGAGACTTGTATCACCTATCCACTAAATTCACCAAGATTGTTATTTAGTCGAGTCAATTCGAGTTCAAGAATGTAATTATACTAAACGATAATTCTAAGTAGTAACTAAATTATCAAGCAGCAAAATGATTGTTAAGTATTCAGTAGAGACAAATATTCCAGGGTTGTGATCGATTCACCAATCCTATTGTGTTCTAGTTAACTCTCCCTTTCATACAATTCACTCATGGTTGCTAATTAATCGAACAATTGCTCTCGTAGCCTTCTGCCGAAGTACTACTCACCTATTCAAAATAGATTAACGTCTATATTCCTATGAAATCAATGTATTAAGAACGCATTAAGATTACCGTTTAACCAAAGAATCGAATTTTCAGTCAAAGCTTATTTTTAGAAGTACTCGGGTTATTGATAATCAAGGAATCCAATATTCTCTCAGAAATAATAAAGGAAATAAGAATCACAAATGGCAGAATAATTAGAAAGCACAAGAAAGTGTGTATATTCCAATAGTAATCAGAATGTGTCCATACAAATAACATTTCTTTCCTTTTTATATGGACCTTCAAGTACAACGTCTACTCTTCTTAATGATTGAGCCATAATGAACATTAATGTCATTAATGAAACGTTATAATTGGTAATCGTAACTGTTTCGTGAAGATTGCGTAACCTTTAAGCTCATTAATTGAAGATCTATGAATCAACCTCCTTTTCTGTCTAGGTTCATCTCACTGGTGCCTCTTCAATTCTTTTAAAGAGACTCAAACATCCGTTTCTAATCACCTCGGGTGATTTACTCGTATCTATTTAGATTCGTATCTTTTTCAAATTATTCGTCCAGTTGTCACTCTTCTATTGATCCACGTGACTTGCCATGTCAGCCACATAATTAATTCCATGTGTGATATCTATTTTTACCAATACAGATAGTCCCCCCCCACTTACCAATTATTCAGCAATTGAATATTTGGGAAGTGGATCTCTATTTAAGGCAGGAATTTTTTGCCGCCGTTTCATTCGTACAATTGTATCTTCTTCTGAACCAATGCGTCGCATGTCACTTTCATTTAATGCATGTACCACGTGGCAGTCCCCAACTGGTTCTGCAACTCTTCAGGGGGTTTTAGGGCATTTTTTCGATTGCATTAGTCACGAAATGACAGTTGTCATAATGACGTTCCCATCATTACTTGTTTTGCATGATGGTTTCCTCTGCATATAAATACATCATTTTCCTTTGCTTTTACGAAAACTTTTCTTCTTCTTTCACATCTTACTCGTATTTTTGCTCTCATACAAGTATGTCTTCTTCGACTCCTGATCTCAGAAAAGTTGTAATTGTAGATGAACTTCCCCCTTCTTCTGCTCCTATCCGGATTAGGAGAGGTGGTAGGCTAAGAATTTTAGGATCAATGTATGTTCATGGATCCCCTCCTCAACCCAATATTACTCTTCCATTATCTTCTAGGACTAGGGCTTCATCTTTGCATAGATCTTCTGCTAAAAGTAGAGATTCTAATGAATCACTGCGTGAACCTACTATAGACGAGATTATCCCCACTGAACTTTCCTTGGTCACTGATAGTGAGTCGATTAAAATTCAGGTTACTTCCATGACATCTCATGATCGTGCTGATGTTTACCCTTCTCAAATCACTGAAGGTTTAGTTTCTCTTGTACGTAAAGATTGTCACCAGAAATTTAACGTCCCGATTCTAGTCCCCAATGAAAATCAAAGGATCACTTCCTCCAAAGATGGTTTTTCTTTCGTGTATACATATAATTTCACATTAAGTTTTAGGCCTCCTATTGACCCAGTCAGTATTGAGTTTTGCCATTTCTTTGATGTGTGTTTAGGACAAGTTGGTCCTATTATATGGAGGGTTGTGGCATGCCTTAGATATTTGGCAAATCTGGCTTCTTTACCCTTCACTTTCTACCATTTGATCCATCTTTACTCTCCCAAAACTGTTCCATCATGGGATTTTTACTCTCGTGGCGAGGAGTAAAAGAGTTCTTGTCAGTCCCGAAGACGACAAAGATCGTGGATGGTATGCTAGATTTGTTGTTGCTCCTATTAGTGAATTAGTAGGTGAAGAGAATATTCCCTTCCCCGAGAAGTGGAACTTTGCACATAAGTTTTTATTTTTCTTCCTTTTGTGAAATATATACGTTCTCTCAACTTTTTACTTTCCTTTTTTCAGCAACCATGGGAACCATTGAAGAGATTCCTGGTTTTCGTGGTTGGGTAGGAAAATTGTTAACAATTGCCCCAATGGAAAATAGGTCTTGGAAATACCTTTTAAATAGATTTGGTTGGAAAGTGAAAACTCACGGTAACCTTCTCTTTCACTTTCTTTATTGTTTCTGTATTCACTTTGGAACTTATTGACCCTTTTTTTTACTAGGGTTTCCTATTCGAGGTGTTACTGCTGCTTCAATTACTGCTTCAAGACTCTCCTTATCAAAGGCTCAAGAGATAATCTTGGGTTCTTCATAAAAAATAAAGGTTAATAGGCCACAGAACTCTGAGGATGAAGAAGAACAAGAGGAAGGCTCGTTGGTTCGAAAGTCACGAGTTAGGAGACGAGTTGTTTCTGATGATGAGTCTACCCCCCCTTCCTAGTTCTATTCCCGTGCCTGAGCCTAAGAGCGCCACTCTATTGAGTTCCGATGAGGAAACACCTACTGTAATCCACGATTCTATTGAACAGCTTTTCTCCCGAGGGTTTGATGAAGAAAAGTTTGGCTCCATTTCTGAGTAAACGCCTCTTGCCATTTTTCCTGCGTCTACTACGGTCGACCTCAATTATCCATGCTTGCTGTTGCCTCCAATGCTCCGCATGGCTAGTTTGACTTCCTTGACCATCCTTACAACCTTAACTTCTCATATTGAAGTCGACTCCTTTAGTAGTAGTAGGGCGATGAAACAAGTTACCATCGAGGCTCTTACTGATGGTAATCTTTTGAAAAAATCGGGCCAAGCAGACGTATGGCTAAAACCTTTGATTGACGCGGTCGAGAAGTCAAAGCTAGAAAGTCACAGTTCCCTTACATGGATGAACAATATCGTGCATTCATCCTTGAAGGTATAAATCGTGTCTTTTTGTCTTTCATGATTTACCCTTTACTAGTATCATCTTTTCCTTTTTATTGTGTATATAAATCTCATCGGTACAGAGATGATGAAAAGGATTGTTCACATAGAGCAGTTGATGAATAACTACCATACTGAGGCAGACAATTAGAAAGAGCAATTCGAGAGTCTTCAGTTTTATATGGAAGTTCTAGAAGAAGAAAAATGTACCTTGGAGCAGCATGTAAAGGTTATACCAGTGGAATTGGCTATTTAAAAAGCTTCATCAAACTAGGCGGGCAAGGATAAAAATTTCCTTGAGTCTTCATTTGCTGAGCAACTTTCCCAGGCTTCTGAGGAGATTAGGAGCTTAAAAGACTTGTTGAACCAAAAATAAACTTACTCCGAGGAACTTGTTCAAATGCTCACACAAACCCAGGAGGATCTTCGTGTCTCCACGGACAAAGTTAAATTCTTGGAGAAATCTCTTGCCCCCCTACAAGCTTCTTATGATGCTGCCTTGAGCGAGAAAGATGAATTAAAAGCTGAGATTGAGCAATGGAAAAAAGATTACGAGGTTATTGAGGATAATGCAACTGTCGATATTAGTTGAGCTTTTCTGAATACCCGCTTTGAAAGTTAACAGAAGTAGGCCAGAAGGGCTTTGACTTAAAGGTTGAGATTACAAAAATCAAAGAAACAATCGAAAAGGCCCGGTAGAGTCAAAGTTTTTCTTCACCCGAGATTGATGTTCCCGAAGGTGATGAAATCATACCTGGTGAAGCTGTTGCTCAACCTTTCCCTGCTCGAGTTGCCCTTCCTTCTAGTGATGAAGCCAATCTACCCCCAGTGTAAGTGATAAAATTTGAAGTGTTCTTTGTTTTTTTTTTTTTTTATTTGATGGAACAATTAGAGGTTTACCCCCCCCCTCCCCCCCCCGTCCCATTTGGGGGTAAATTTTTTGGAAATCCCCTGGTCTGTTTTGGGGTTCTTTTGTATAAATCAATAGGTTGGAACTAAATTCATACTTAGTTTTAACCAGGTTGTAATGTCATATCTTAAGTTTTTGCTCAATTTGTGTGATATTTTGTTTTGAGTTTTTGTTCTACTCTTTTATTGTGCATTTAAAAATGCTACAGTTTTTCGTGTCTTTTTGAAACAAGTACGGTTTATAAAAGAGGACCTTTTTATGAACGACACTCAATGAAGAAGACGTCTCAACTTCATAATGGTGTAAACATATGAAAGATGAAATAGGAAAACACACATTTCCTTGAGTAGCTTTTGAAGAAAGTTTCATATCATTTGAACTTTCATAATAATTTACATGTATTTAAGTATCATCTATAACTCTTTCATAAGTGTTTTATTTACAACATATTTGTAAAAAATCTCAAGGGTAAAACTTATAATCCGTGACTAAATATTGCCTTTAACCTAAACATTCGTTTACATCCACAAGTGTGTTCTTTGTAGGTTTTTGAATTAGCATTGCGCTTTTGGCTCTTTACTTCGCTCTTAACTTTCGATTTGTTGGGTAAAGTAGACCTCAGGCTTGAGTTGAATTCCGACTTTTTCTAGTCTTTTTTCCTTCCATATTATAGTCTCCCAAGTGTTTGAGCTTTGAAGTATGAAATCTCGATCACTTGATTATTCCTTTCATGTGGTTCATTTCCTGAAAAGGAAAAACATACAGGACTCGAAGGTATATACAGTTTAGATGATGACTGCTTAACCCTTTAAATTTCCATCAGAAAAGTTGTAACCCTAGACCAATAATTATGTCACTTCCACGTGTCTTTCAGGTCTAATATCATCATTTGGTGTCGGTTAGCTTTTTGCCTACCATCTAAAATTTTAGTATAATTTTAACTGTACAAAATAAAAGCGTATGTAAGTGATACCTGACCGTGGGTATTTCTTCTGCTTAGAAATAGTAATGAAAAGCATTCCAACTTGAGGGTAAGACCTTGCCATCTATGGTTTCCAACTCATAAGCACCTTTTACAGCAATACCTTGAATTTTATAGGGTCCTTCCCAATTTGAATTTAACTTTCCTGCTCTAGCAGCTTTTGTTGATTGGAAAACCTTTTTAAGAATGAAGTCCTCAATTTTGAAGTACCTGAGGTGAGCCTTTCTGTTGTAGTATCGCTCTATGATTTTCTTTTGTGCTGCCATTCGGATTAAAGCGGTCTCCCTTCTTTGTTCGAGTAAGTCTAAATTTGTTCTTAACTCGTCATTATTTGATTCTTCTGTTGCTAATGTGAATCTCGTGCTCGGCTCACCAATTTCGACTGTTATTAAAGCCTCTGAACCGTAAACAAGTGTCTCTCCCGTGGTTGTTTTTGTTGTAGTTCT
The DNA here is from genome assembly GCA_005239525.1 of Nicotiana knightiana. Classification (NCBI taxonomy): domain Eukaryota; kingdom Viridiplantae; phylum Streptophyta; class Magnoliopsida; order Solanales; family Solanaceae; genus Nicotiana; species Nicotiana knightiana. The sequence continues at coordinate 52,534 of ML427737.1, forward strand.
ATAAGCCTATAACACTCCAGGTAATACTTCAAGCCAATTCCCTTTTGATATTTCTAGTCTCTTCTTAAGATTATTTATGATAATCTTATTTGTCGATTCAGCTTGACCATTTACCACGGGATGATAAGGTGAATAGGTGATTCGTTTGATTTGCCAACTTTGAAAAAATTTCATGATTTTTGAGCCTATAAATTGTGGGCCATTGTCACATACGATCTCTTTCGGAACTCCAAATCTACATATTATATTTCGCCAAAAATCTTTCACCTCTTTCTCTCGTACCTGTTTAAAAGCACCTGCCTCTACCCATTTTGAAAAATAATCTGTTAGTACTAATAAAAACCGAATCTTTCCTTTAGCTTGAGTTAAGGGTCCTACTATATCCATTCCCCATTTCATAAATGGCCATGGGGAAATAACAGTGTGTAGTAACTTTGCAGGTTGATACATATTTTTAGCATAGCGTTGGCATTTATCGCATTTGGCTACAAAATTTTTCTCATCCTCATCCATTTTAGGCCATTAGTACCCTGCTCTGATTAGTGTTTTAACTAAGGGGCAATGACCTTCGTGTACTTATTTCATCACGTACTCCATTTGATTAGGTCCGAGGCACCTAGCTAAAGGACCACCAAACATTTTCCAATATAAATTATCTAGATTAGATAGTAATGAGCAGCTTTCGTTGAAGTGCTTGAGATTCTCTCTTATCTTCAGGTACAATCACGTACTGCAAAAAATTAACAATCTCGTTTCTCCAATCCCAAGTTAAGTTATTAAAGCTTACCTCGTGCTTATCTTGGTCAAGTGCTGAATGAAACAAATGTATTACAATAGCATTTTCTTCACTTGTTACTTTTGCTACTAAAGCAAATTTAGCTAACGCGTCTGCTTCTGTATTTTCTTCCCTGGGTATTTGCACGATTTTCCATGATTGAAACTGCCTGACCAATTCTCGTGCCTTTTTCCAAGTATTGTTGCATTCGTGCCTCTCTAGCAATGTAAGTCCCCTGCATCTGATTGACCACCAATTGAGAGTCATTTTAATCACGATTTGCTCTATGGAGAGTTCTCGTGCTAGTTCCAGACCTGCAGTTACAACTTCATACTCCGCTTCATTATTAGTAATAGGGTAACATTTAATGTTTGCCTTATAGTTTCGCCTAAAGGTGATATTAGGACAATTACCAAGTCGGCTCCTTTAATAATAGAAGAACCGTCAGTAAATAAAGTCCATGTTCCTGGATTAGCTCTAGTAAAAATTTGTAATTCCTTTTCTACTTTAGAAATTATTTTTGTATTAAAAACTGCGACAAAATCTGCTAAAACTTGAGACTTTATTGTTGTCCTAGGTTGATAAACAATGTCATATTCGCTCAATTCTATTGCCCACTTGGCTAATATGCCTGAAACTTCTTGTTTATGCAAATTATTATTTAAATGATATGAAGTTACTACATAAATTGAATGGCATTGAAAATATGGTCTCAATTTCCTAGCTGACATGACCAAGGCTAAAGCAAGTTTCTCTAGATGAGGATATCTAGTCTCGACATCTAATAAGGAATTACTAACATAATAAATAGGATATTACTTACCTTTGTCCTCCCTTACCAAGACTTCACTTACAGCTACTTCCGCAACAGCCAGATAGACGTACAATCTTTCTTCATCCCTTGGTTTAAACAACATAGTAGGATTTGATAAATATGCCTTCAAATATTTGAGGGCATGTCGGCATTCTGCAGTCCATTCAAACTGATTCTGCTTCTTTAATACTGAAAAGAATTTAAAACTTTTTTCTGAAGATCTTGAAATGAATCTCCCTAGAGTTGAAATCCTACCTGTCAATCTTTGTACCTCTTTTTTGCTTGTGAGTACATCAGGTATTTCTTCAATAGCTTTAATTTGAGCGGGATTCACTTTAAGTCCTCTATTAGATACGAGAAAACCTAAAAACTTACCTGAAGCTACACCGAAAGCGCATTTTTCTGGGTTCAGTTTCATGTTATACCTGCGGAGGATCTCGAATGTAGTTGAAAGATGTTGGAAATGGTCTTCAGCTTGTGTCGATTTGACCAACATATTATAAATGTATACTTCCATTGTCTTCCCCAGGTGTTCCTGGAACATCTTGATCACTAGTCTCTGGTACGTGGCTCCAGCATTTTCAAGCCAAAAGGCATGACTTTGTAACAATAAGTCCCCCTGTTCGTAATAAATGGAGTTTTTTCCTCACCTAAGGGATCCATTTTTATCTGATTATAACCAGAATATGCATCTAAAAAACTTAATAATTCGTGACTTGCGGTAGCATCAATCACTTGATCTATGTTCGGTAAAGGGAATAAATCCTTCATGCATGCGTTGTTTAATTCAGTGTAATCTACACAAACTCTCCATTTACCGTTCTTATGAGGCACTACCACAGTATTAGCTAACTAATTAGTAGTATATTTTACCTTGCGTATTGAACCGATCTTTAAGAGTTTTTGTACCTCTTCATTGATCACTTGGTTTTTGAATGATATTTGCTTTCTTTTTCTTTTGTTTGACATGTACGAATGATGAATCTTCATTTTACTTATGATTCATAACTTCCGGAGGTATACCTTTCATATCTGAATAGGACCATGTAAAAAAATCTGCGTTAGATTTTAAATATTCAACTAACTTACCTCTCCTTTCTGGGTTTAGCCTTGCTCCGATGTGGATTCTTCATTCTGGCCATTGCTCAAATAATGGAACAACTTAGAGTTCCTCAATTGTTATTTTAATGTTTTCATTTTCTTCCGGCTCCTGAATTACATCTGGCCTGGAATCCACGTCGGTGTGTTTTGATGCAATCTCTGTTGAAATTTGATTTATCGTATCTCTTTTACTTTTAACTGTATCTGTCTAATCTGCGCTCGTTCTTTTAGTTCTGCACTCGTATCTTTTTGGCTTGAGTGTATCACTGAGTTGATGTTCCTTGAAATTTGTTGATCCCCTTGTATCTGTTGAATAACCCACTTTGAAGGAAATTTGATAATCTGATGTAATGTGGATGGCACAACGTCCATATCGTGAATCCATGGCCTTCCCATAATCACATTATAAGCCATATCCGTGTCTATCACTTGAAATTTTGTTTCTTTGATGACCCCTTATGCGTAAGCACTAAATTCAATCTCTCTTTTTGTAATGACAGTAAAGTTATCAAATCCAGAAAGGGAACGTGATTTTGGAACTACGCGATCTCTCATCAGCATCTCTTCCACGACTCGTAATAGAATAATATTTATAGAGCTACTTGGATCAATCAAAACTCGCTTTATTAGTGTCATGTATTAGTAAAGATATTACCAGTGCGTTGTTGTGAGGAATCATTAATCCATTAGCATTTGTATCATCAAATGTTATGTTGTCATCTTCTAGAGTTTGCCGAGTTTGCTTCCCGTGGGTAATTGTGAACTTTGTCATTTTCCTCACTGCCGTATAGGTTATGCCGTTGACTTATTCTCCACCATTTATCACATTTACTGTTCTCTTTGGAGATGGGGTTTTGGAGGTTCTTGTCTATTATTCATATACGTTTGTTTGCCTTTCTCACTAAACAACTCTGTTAGATAGCGCTGATTCAATAAATGTTCTACCTCACCTTGCAATAATATACAGTCTGATGTTCTATGACCGTGACCATTATGAAATTCATACCAAAAGTCTGGGTTTCTTCTGTTTGGATTTGACCTCATCTCTTTAGGCCATCGAACTTTATCTCCCATATTTCTTAGGACAACGACTAACTCAGATGTGCTCACATTGAAGTTGTAGTCCCCAATCCTTGCATTTGTACTATTATCCTTGTTACGTTCACCTTGATCTGTTTTGAATCTTGACGATGACGAACCTAAATCTCTATTTGAGGATCTGTGATCATCCTGCAAGTTTTCAAATTTGGAACAAATTTCTCGCCCCGAAGGTCCCATATAGGGATCGTACCTATTCTTACCGGACCTCTTCTCAGATTCTGATTGCCTCGAGCTTGTTTTTTATTCTACCCTTGATTGAGCTACAATATCCTCTTCAATCCGCAATTTGGTACTGTACCTGTTATAGACATCATTCCACATTGTGGAAGGGAATTCTCGTAGGATCTCTTTGAGTCTCCTCGTAGCTTCTGAACATTTTTTGTTTAAATTGCTTGCAAATTTCATGGCTGCCCAGTTGTCAAGTACTCTAGGTAGCAACATTCTTTCCCCTTGGAATTTGTCTAAAAATTCTCGCAGAACTCTGTATCTCCCTGCTTCACTTTAAATATGTCTTCCATTCTCTTCTTTACTTTTTGTGCACCCGAATGTGCTTTTATAAACAAATATGCAAGCTCAGCAAAAGAGTCAATAGAATTTTCAGGTAAGAGAGAGTACCATGTTAGCGCTCCTTTGGTGAGAGTTTCCCTGAACTTTTTGACCAACACAGATTCGATCTCCTACTTGGTTAAATCATTGCGTTTTACTCCCGTGGTGAATGCAGTAATGTGGTCATGTGGGTCAGCCATCCCATCGTATTTTGGGATAACGAGCATTTTGAACTTTTTAGGAATTGGTAATGGAGATTCACTTAGCTTCCATGGTTGTTGCAAATATTTATCAATATCAATTCCGTTGATGACAGGTGGTACGCCAGCTATTTCCTCAATACGATCATTTTGTTCCTTCACCTGTTTCTGCAAGGTTAGTATTAAAGCTTGTAAATTAGAATTATTGATCGTGCCTGGTCTCCCTCCGCGTGATTCGTTAGGAGTTCCTCTGCTTCCAAAATTAGCCAAACCTGAATGTGGAATTTCCACAGTCGCAGTATTGTTTGGAGGAGGTATGGGTGACACAGTTGACAGACCCCTCACGAAAGCCTGGAGAGCATCATTCACATACTCCGCAATTAACTGCATCACAACATCTTGCTCACCAGTTTTTCATTTTCGAGTTGTTCATTGTTTTGATTAGTGGATCTTTCTGGTGATGGTTCCCATGAATCACGTGGGTTTCCTTGAGGCAAGGGAACTGGATTTCCCTCCACCTATTGGTTGTTTTCATTTACGTTTGACATGATTCAATCGAGAAAAGGTAATTTGGAAAGTAAGAAAAGATTATCAGATTCCCGGTAACGGAACCAATTTGTTTAACTAAAGAATTAGATTCTCAGTTAAAGCTTATTTTTAGAAGTACTCGGGTTACTAATAATCAAGGAATCCAATATTTTCTCAGAAATAATAAAGGAAATAAGAATCAGAAATGGCAGAATAATTAGAAAACACAAGAAAGTATGTATATTCCAATAGTAATCAGAATGTGTCCATACAAATAACATTTCTTTCCCTTTTATAGGGACCTTCAAGTACAACGTCTACTTTTCTTAATGATTGAGCCATAATGAACATTAATGTCATTAATAAAATGTTATAATTGGTAATCGTAACTATTTCATGAAGATTCCGTAACGTTTAAGCTCATTAATTGAAGATCTATGAATGAGCCTCCTTTTCTGTCTAGGTTCATCTCACCTGTGCCTCTTCAATTCTTTTAAAGAGACTCGAACATCATTTTCTAATCACCTCGTGGGTGATTTACTCGTATCTGTTTAGATTCGTATCTCTTTCAAATTATCCGTCCAGTTTTCACTCTTCTATGATCCACGTGACTTGCCATGTCAGCCACATAATTAATTCCACGCGTGATATTTGTTTTTACCAATACAATTACGATATTTAATTAAGCACGGTGACTAGGTATATTCCTATCCTAACCACAAATCTCCCCCCCCCCCCCCCAAGAGTTAAGATCGTGCTCTCTTCAATTATTCTCTAATCTAAATATGGCTTTCCCAAGCATAACAAAGATAGTGAATGGAACCTAATTGCTGGCCAGACAATTAAGCAATTAATCACAGAATTGAAAAAAACAACCATATATTAGTGAATTGTAATAAAGTTTAAGTCAATATTAAACAACAATATTAATGGATAAATCATAACCCTAGAACTATGGGTTTTAGCCACTCATGATAGTATCAAACAAATTCATAAGTGTTGGATAATTGAAAATACAAAGAAAAGATGAAGAAAAATGAGATCTCTTCGCTCCCTGATGTTTCTCGTGTGTCTTCCCTCTTCAAAGTGGCGTTCCCCTTCCAAAAATAGGCTTATTCTTACTTTTATACGCGTTGGGTAGGTCTAGGGCCGAATTAACCTTGTCCGGGGAAAAGTTGGACAAAATCACATCACTTGCGTCCAGCCCACAGCCCCATGCTAGCCCTGACGCTGGCTCATGAAAATTTCTGCCTAGGGCGCCACAGGTGGCGGGGAGCGCTGTCTGTGGCGCTGAATATCCAACTTTTCCCTTTTTCGTCTGTTTTGGCTCTAATCTCGCACCTTTCGCCCCCAATTGCTTCCGGATAATTCCTACATATAAAAACACCCTGAATTAATATAAATCAATACATTTTACATCTGAAATCCATGAAAAGTGAGTAAAACATGAGACTATATACATATGACTTTACATACTTTAAGCTAAATATCAACACCACACACTTAGACTCTTTCTCGTATTCGAGCAATGGGACTAACACTCTACCTCAACTCCTTACAAATATTAACTAGAGAGGAGCACTTAAAATTTTTAACCATACACTCTACTTTTGACTATGACCGATACGGACAATCAAGCTTGAACATGCAACATTCACATTCTTTCCGTTTTAAGCACGCCCAAGTATAACAATTTCAATTCAATCAATTCAAACAACATACCTGTAACCACCCAACCTCAAAAGTCGACTCGTTATCACTAAGCACCCTCAACTCGCGCACTCACCCAACAAGAGAAGCTTATAATATTACCAATCATTCATGAGATTATGTTCCATCACAAACAAATAAAAGAGTGAGTATAGACTAGTCCAAACATTCAAATATGCTTTTGAATATAAATTAAGGACATCAGACAATTGAACAAAATTTGCTCACTCTCACAAAGAATTCATATGCTTCCCGTGGTTGTACCATAAGCTTGCCCGTAGTGTACATCTCTATTAATCTAAGCTAGCCAAATCTAGGATCAATTAGGACTTTAAGGTTGTAATGTAGGCTAAGGGACGGGTATGATACATTTAAAAATAGTGTCTAACCCTCCTAAGCACTATAATACACTACACTCACAATTCGAACACATATTCTTCTCAACCAATTCACTTGCCACAAACCATATACAACATAGCCCCTTTTTTCGTTAAGAACTTCTATACTCCCAGTAGCACATATTAGAAAAATTAGGAGGGGTGTGTGTTTATTTATATTATTTGACTATCATTTTTTTCTCTTCTTGCAATTCTTATTTTTCTTTTTCTTTTTATTTTTCTACACACACTCCATACATTAATGTTCATCGGCTTGTGACTTTTGATTTCAACTTTAGTGCACCAAAGGGTCCTTCCATGGTTCCACTCCAAAGCTACTCTCCAATCTCTCACCTTACTACTTTTAGTGATTAAGTGCCTAAGGAGGTAAAAGTTCAACAATCTCAAATTAAGAACAAAATAGTGGTACGGCTTGTAATGTGGGTGCTAAAAGAAAGGTCTATAGGCTCAAAGGAGCTAGCAATGAAAATTTTTATCTTCAAGTGACAAGCATATCTATGCACTAGCACAACTTAACGATTTCACTTCAATTAACACACGGGGAAAGTTCTAGACTATATGGGGTAGCACAGAGAACCACAATTCCTCACACACACATTGCACATGACTCAATCAAGACGGTTCTATTCAACTCTCAAGTCAAGCAAGCACGTATAATTGAGAAATATAAGCAATAATGCACTATGTGGCATACAAGTCAAACAACTGAGAAAAAGCATCACAAGATAGGCTATTTACTTTACTTAGACGTCACAATTAAAAACAAATGCACGGGAAGATAGAATGTATGTCATAGCCTAATGTGCCAACACCAACATGTCACTAGGTATCTCAGAGCAACTCAGTTTCTTCCTAACCTACTCCTTAAAAAAATAAAGTACCCGGTTCACACTACACCCTTGGAACAGAACCGGCACCCAAAGAAAAACCAAGGCATACTACCTAACTATCCTAAAAAATCTTTTTGGTATTTTTAACCGGACTTTATCCCTCAAGAAAATTGTCCAAAATATCCATAGTCGCGAAAAGTCCGAGCTTTTTCTGATTTTTTTTTATTTTCTATTTTTTAGAACCTATACTATGTCTAATACGAGTTCTAAAAAAAACTAAAAGAAAAGTTTTATACAATTACACTTCAGAAAGTAATTTCTCCACCCCACACTTATATTATGCATAGTCCTCGATGCATGATCACAGAGAAAAATATTAAAATAAGGGTGATAAATAATTCCTGAGAACCTCTCAGCTTTATCTTGAACATGATCCTCAATATTAAGGGTCAGACACTTAAGCTCAAACATGATCATCAGCTTCAACTTCGGGTACTCAGACGTCCCCTACTCTGAAAAACAAAAACAAGAAAAAACTTGACACTATAAAAAATGAATAAAAAAATACAAGCCGGGTTGCCTCCCAACAAGCTCCTTATTTATAATCGTGGCACGACTCTGCTACTCTGCTCAGGCTGGCGCTTTCTCTTCTTCTTTCTCCCATGAAGTCTAGCATTTTTGCACGCTCTCAAAAGATATCCTCATTTTTCTCTAGCTCTTTCCTCAATCATCTTTACACACTCAGCTTGCAACACCACCTCCTCTAACTCAGTTGTCCCATATGGATCACTACAATTCACATAAGGACTCTGCTTTATTCCCTTCAATTCGACCACAGTAATCTTGCACAAGTCCTCATAATGCTTAGGGAGCTTAACTGCCTTGTACACATTAAAAGTGACTTCCTCATCGTCAACTCTCATCTTCAACTTCCCGTGCCTCACATCAATAATCACTCCAGCAGTAGCTAAGAATGATCGCCCCAAAATAATGGGCACTTCCTCATCTGCCTCATAATCAAGAACAATAAAATCAGCAGGAAGAATAGATTTCATCACTCGAATTAATACATCCTCAATAATTCCTTCTGGAATAACTAGTGACCTATCTACTAACTATAAAGTAATTGTAGTAGGTTTAAGCATCCCCAATTCGAGTTGCTTGAATAAAGAGGATGGCATCAAATTTATACTAGCCCCTAAATCACATTGAGCTCTACCAACTTTTTTTTTTCCAAGAGATAGAGGAATTGTGAAACTCCCAAGATCATTCAACTTAGCAGGAAGTTTACTCTGAACTCTAGCACTGCACTCTTCAGTAAGTGAAACTGTTTCAAGCTCTGTATGTCTTCACTTGTTTGCCACAATATCTCTGAGATACCTTGCATACTTAGGCACCTCCTGCAATATTTCCACCAAAGGCTAATTCACACGCACTTGGATCAAAATATCTAAGAACTTCTTATACTTAGCATCATCTTTTTTGCTTCCCCAGTCTTAGTGGAAACGGAGGTGGTGGCCTTGTCACAATTACTGGCTCTGATCCTTTTTTCTCTTTCTCATTCTCCTCAACTGGCTTGGGAACTAATTCTCCTTCAGGACCAGCCATATACTTCTTTTCTTTGGAACTTCTTCTATTATTCTTTTATTTCTCAAGGTAACCCCATTGACTTGAGCTTTAGGATTAGGATCAGTATCACTAAGAAGGGCTCCAACTGGTCGAGTATTTTGGGCGCTGGCAAGTTTCCCCATTTGTCGCTCCAAATTTCTCATAGCTGCTGCTTAGGCCTGCTGGTCAGCCATTAATTTTTTTTATCATCTATGCTGTTTGGGCCTGCTGGTCATCCATTAATCTCTTCATCATCTCCTCAAGGTGATTCTTCGAGTTTGCATGTTGTTCAGCCTAAGGTGGTCTATGTTGTTGTTGAGGTGCTTGTGGCCTGTACTGATTCTGAGCACCTTAGTTTCCACCTGAAGAGAAGTTTAGGTGGTTCCTCTAGTTAGGATTGTAAGTGTTCTCATACTAATTTGTCTGACCTCTATTTGCATTACCCACAAAGCAGACAGACTTTGGATTAACTGTGCATAAGTCGCTCGAATGACCCTCTCCACAGACTTCACAAAACAATTGAACTTGTTGCACTGGTTGATCTTGTTGTTTGTTAATAACCAAAGTTATCTGATTGACTTGGTTGGTCAATGTGGAAATCTGCACTACTAATGCCGAGAATACATCCAACGCGAGAACCCCTGCAGATTTTGCACTGCGTGTCTGCCCATATCTTGCCAATCCAGATTACTTTTGGAGAATTTGTTCAATAATTCATATATATGATCAAATATTTTCTTCAGCACTTGACCTCCAGCTGCAGCATCTACCACAATTTTTATCTCAGGATGTAGGCCTTCTATGAAAGTGTGAGCTGAAACTTCATCTATCTGATTGAGATGAGGATAGTCTCTGAGCAACCCCTTGAACCTCTCTCAAGCTGAGTATAAAGACTCCCCCAATTTCTGTTTGAAGGAGACTATCTCAGTGCAGGTTTGCTTGAAGGAAAGAACCTTGCCAAAAATTTCCTTGACATATCATTCCATGATGTAATATAATTAGCCGGTTCTACCTTCAGCCATCGCTTTGCTTTGCCCAATAGAGAAAATAGGAACATAGTTTGAATTGAACCCTTTAGTGATATAAGTATCACTAATCTCCAAGAAATTTAGGATATGATGTTGTGGATCCTCGTGTGAAAGATCCATAAACTGCCCATTCGCATGAAGCAGCTTGATCATGCTCAGTTTCAGCTCAAAGTGTCCTGGGCTTCACAATGCTGGAGGTGACATTAGCAATGCTGGGCATCGCCACCTCCCGAACAGCCGTATGTTTCTCCTCTGCCATGTTCATATGAAATTGAACAAGTGCCTGAAGATTATTTGTGTCCCTTGCTTACCTCAACCTCCTATGAAATGTTCTCTCAGGTTCGGGGTCAAAGCCTTGAAGTCTGTCCTGGCTTCTGACCCTGCGCATTCAATCAAAGTTCCTGAGATCAGAGCAACAATCAAGTAACGTTAGACTTGACAAAATAAACAATTAAAGCAAGAACTAGAAGTAGTCAAAATTCAAGTCCCCGGAAACGGTGCCAAAAACTTGTTGCTCCCTAATGCACACGCAAGTGTACGTGGTCGTACAAGTAACAAAATGATAAGTCGAGTGTCGAACCCACAGAGACTTGTATCAACTACCCACTAAATTTACCAAGATTATTATTCAGTCGAGCCAATTCGAGTTCAAGAGTGTGATTATACTAAACAATAATTCTAAGTAGTAACTAAATTATCAAGCAGCAAAATGATTATTGAGTATTCAGTATAGACAAATATTCTAGGATTGTGATCGATTCACCAATCTTATTGTGTTCTAGTTAACTCTCCCTTTCATACAATTCACTCATGGTTGCTAATTAATCGAACAATTGCTCTCGTAACCTTGTCCCAAAGTACTACTCGCCTATTCAAAATAGAGTAACGCATATATTCCTATGAAATCAATATATTAAGAACGCATTAGATTACGATATTTAATTAAGTACGGTGACTAGGTATAGTCCTATCCTAACCCCAACTCCCCCCCCCCCCCCCACAGAGTTAAGATCACGTTCTCTTTAATTCTTCTCCAATCTAAACATGTCTTTCCCAAGCATAAAATAGATATAAATAGAACCTAACTGCTTGCCAGATAATTAAGCAATTAATCATAAAATTGAAGAAATAATCATATATTAGTGAATTGTAATAAAGTTCAAGTCAATATTAAACAATAATATTCATGGCTAAATTACGACCCCGGAACTATGGGTTTTAGCCACTCATGATAGTATCAAACAAATTCATAAGTGTTGGATAATTGAAAATACTAAGAAAAGATGAAGAAAACTGAGATCTCTTTGCTCCCGGATGTTTCTCGTGTGTCTTCCCTCTTCAAAGTGGTGTCCCCCCTCCAAAAATAGGAGTAGTCTTGCTTTTATACTCGTTGGGTAGGTCTAGGGCCGAAATAACCTTGTCTCGGGAAAAGTTGGACAAAATCACGTCACCAGCGTCCAGCCCAGCGCCCCACGCTGGCACTGGCTCATGAAACTTTCTGCCTAGGGCGCCCAGGTGGCGTGGAGCGTTGTCTGTGGCGCTGAAAATCCAACTTTTCCTTTTTTCGTCCGTTTTGGCTCTAATCTCGCACCTTTCGCCTCCAATTGCTTCCAGATGATTCCTACACATAAAAACACCCCGAATTAATATAAATCAACAAATTTTACATCCAAAATCCATAAAATACGAATAAAACATGAGTCGATATACATATAAATATATACACTTTAAGCTAAATATCAATAATCACTTGTATTTAACTCTTCTTAATTATCAATATAAGCTTTAAAGATCACATATGATCACTTTAAGATAACATGCTGACTCAACCAAAGGTGGAGATTCGGAGTGTCCAAATAGATGTCAAGCTGGCTTCCAGAAACCAGTAGTACAATCTCCTCTTGGCTTTAAGTGTGGAAATCAGTCCCACATAAGAAAGACGAGATGAATTGACTAATCGTACTCTTTTTTTCCTTCCAAAATTTTTGATATATAATGAATGTAAATTTGAGTCACACTGGAAAACTGTTTTTCGAGATGGAGAACCACCAAGAAGCTTTAATTTGAGGCATGAAGATTAAAGTAATAAAAATAAAATTTAACAAAACCTATAAAGAAGGGAGGGATTGCAGAAAAATTCTGAAGGATATAGTGGAACGTGAAAGAGTTATTTTTCTTTATCAAAAGTTGACGGGTTCAAGTAAAATTTTGTTTGATAGGAGCGTAATTATAACCTTCATATAAATTTTTTACGATAGGAACTTGAATTAGCTAGTTAATATAAGCCAGTGAGTTCTGAATATCGAATATTTAAACAACGAACAGACAGAGAGTGCATAAGTAATGACGGGTCAAGAATTTTGGGCAAGCGGGTTCAAACAAACTATAAAGTCATCAAAAACATCTGACAATAGATTGAACCGATTTTTGGGTAAATTCTTTTAATCTTTTTGAAGTTTATATATATATATATATATATATATATTCGAGCCTTATAAGGCCGGACAACTATTTTACTTACTATATTGAGATAGTTGAGTCAGTATCAGCAGGTGAACATATCTTCAGATTATCTTTGGCTTCCAGTTACTTTCATTTATTATATTATCAGTTCAGTTTCAGCTTTCAGTATATTGCCTTACATACTCAGTACATTATTCATACTGACGTCATTTTTATTGGAGACGCTGCATTCATGCCTACAGGTTTAGATAATTAGATTGACAAGCCCTCATAGTAGACGAGGTTTGCATTCAGCGAAGGATCGGTAAGACTCCATCTCATTTGGAGTGCAGCCGAGTCTATGAGTCATTGTGTCAGAAGTTTTACTATAGACGTATGGGTAAGCCGGTGCCCTGTCCTGTTTGATGTTAAATAATCTTAGAGGCTTTGTAGACAGAGGTTCAGTTTGTACAGTATGTCAGAGGGCTTGACGGCCCATATGTATTCATGTTTTAAGAACGATAGTTTATTGATACAGTGTTGCCCACTTGCAGTTGTACATTATGAGTCGTGGCCATGTAGGCCCATGATAGTTACAAAAGGAATGAGTTCAGCTAACTCGACCTATGTATGTTCTATTTTTGATCAAACGATCATGAGTTACAGAGTGGTTCGCTCGGGCCAGCACGACACTGGGTGTCAGTCTCACTCTAGGTTCGGGGCGTGACTTGCGAGGTCGCATTTGCGTATTGGTGTGTTGCAGATGCGGATTTAGAGGACCTGGGCTGGGTCCACAAGAGCGTAAGATTTGTTGCATCTGTGAGCCCGCAGGTGCGAGACCTGGGGCGCAGATGCGGAAGGGGGATGCTTGGCCAATTCCGCAGAAATGGAGTGGAGACGTGCAGGTGCGAGCCCGGATGTGCATAACATGGGCGCAAGTGAAACTTTGAGGATTTAAGTGGTTCTTGCAGGTGCGAGGATCTGACCTCAGGTGCGGTTCTGCAAGAGCGGATAATTGGCCGCAGGTGCGAAAGCCTTGTGTAGAAAGTATAAAAAGAACGCTTTGCGAATTTTGATCCATTTCCACCATTTTCAAGTCGATTTTGAAGCTTTTGGAGTGATTTTGAAGGGAGTTTCAAGGGATTTTCAGTGAGGTAAGTTGCTTGAGCACTAATATTCCTATCTATGGTGTTTTCCCATTGTTTCACCAATTAANTGAAACATTCAAATTCAAATAAAAAAGTATAAAGATTGATGTACAACACCTTGAAGGCTTGAATAATGGGTCCTAAACGATTGATGTTTAAGTTAGAAGAAGCAAAGCCTTTGTATTCGATCTCCAGACCTGTTACCAAGATTGACTTCACTTCAACTATCAAGCCAAGTTTCCGTTTCTTCCAAGTGGGTTCAACGTTTATTATTTATATCAAATTTATTTCTTACAAAAATAATTTGAAGAATTAATTCAAATAGCAGCTCAATTCAAATAGCAGCTCACCCACCTGTTTAAACTAAAAATAACTGGTGGATGTATAATATATGTATTATATATGTGTAATTGTGTATAATCAATGTGTCCACCCGACTGCTTAAACTAAAAATAACTGGTGGATGTATAATATATGCATAATTTATGTCATATATGTGTATAATTGTGTGTAATCAATGTATATGGCTACGGAAAATAAATAATCAATATGGACGGTGTCATGACCCAATTCCGGAGTCGTGATGGCGCCTGCCGTAGAACCACGCAAGCCACCCATTTTATCTAAGCTAAATGCATTTACTAATAAAATATCCTTCTTAACAAGTATGTGGATAATAATAATAATAAATTAAAATTTGGAAATTTTTTTATGAAAATCAAAACCCAAATCCTACAAACTCCGGATCCAGTGTCACACAGTCATGAGCTGATAGTACTTAATACAACCAAAAGAAATGACCAACATAGTCTGAAAAGAAATACGACAGGTAGAAAAGGAAGAGGAGACGAGATCACGGTCGCCAACTGCTAACTCATCAGCTCTGATGAAAACTGCTGCTATTCACTGACCAGAGTTGAATCCCGCTGTACCTGGATCTGCACAAGGTGCAGGGGGTAACGTGAGTACACCAACTCAGTAGTAACAAAACCAAACTACGGGCTGAGAGGTAGTGACGGACTAAACCTCTGATAATTCGAACAACAGTATATAACTTGGATATGAAAGTAATATATCAGAAAATGAACAAGATGCATCAATTTGTGTCTGTAGCCCTGCATACTAGCATGAATTCATATAGAATCAAGAATGATATGTACTCAGTAATCAAACTCTCATAAGGTGGTCCACTCAGTACTAGAATACGGCCTTCCGGCCTAGGGAAAGTCCATCCCGGATATTACATAAACACAAGTGACACAGTCACCTAGTACTGAGGAAAAAGGCCGATCCAGCCCCACGGAGAGGATCCATCTCCGGAACATAAGAGTCGGACAAGATCCATGTCCAGGAAAGATCCTTTCCTCCCATAACATCAGCTTCGGACAAGATCCATGCCCAGGGAAGATCCATCCCTCAATATATGTGCGCTCACTAGGGGTGTAAAGACTCCGGAGGGGCTCCTATAAGCCCAAGCGCTATATCAAGCCAACGAAGGCATGATTCCAGAGTCACTGCGGTGTGCAGTCCGACCTCATAACTATCTCAAAACTAGGCTTCAAGCCTCACTCAGTCAGTATCTTCCAGTCTCACTCACAATGCTCTAACATATGAAAATCAGCCCAAACCAATGATAATATAGAATAAACTAGCAACTTACGAGACTGAGGCATGAAACATATACTATAACAGGACTGAGTACATGAAAACAATAATCATAAATAGAGACAGCAATAATCGACCGTTCCGGTCTGAACATATCGGCGTGAAGACTTAACATTTATACTTAGCATGATTTCTCTTATGTTCAAGGTAAATGCCACCTTCACAGTACAAATATCAACCTGAGGTAACCATTAGACAGTGCAATGGGATGAGCCAGACTACAAATATTCGGTGTACGCCCGCATGCCCGTCACTTGACAAGTGTGTCACCTTAATTAACATCGAATATCAAATAGTTTAGGGTTTCGAACCCTCAGTTCCAAGTTTGGAAGGTTACTTACCTCAAAACCGGCTAATATACTACTCCGCAGTGCCCTTGCCTCTAAATTTGGCCTCTGAGTGCTCCAAATCTACCAACAATCAGATGTATATCATTATAATATGCTAAGGAACTAATCCCAATCGAAATGTATCAAAAATACTCAAAAATCCCGAAATTGGTCAAACTCGACCCTCGGGCCCATGTCTCGGAACTCAATAAAATTTACACCACGAGAAACCTCATCCTCCCACGAGTCTATACATGCCAGGAACACTGAATTCGGAGTCCAAATGATCCCTCAAATCTCCATTTTAAAGCCTTTTAATCCCAAGCCCTAATTACCCAATTTGCAGTATATTTCTCTAATTTTTCACCATAAATCCGACCTTTAATCACATATAAATGAGTTTAGAGTCCAAAGACCTTACCTCAATGAAGAACTATCGAATCCCCTATTCAAAACCCTTCAAAAGCTTCAAACCCGGATGAAATACTGAGAAAAATGGCTAAAATTCGTGAAGGCACGCTTTTATACTTTCTGTCCAGTGGTTCCGCACCTGCAACCACTTACTCGCACCTGCGGATCCCAGGTGCGCGCTTGCAGAAAATCCCAAGGACCTCAACTCCGCACCTACGATCGACCTCCGCACCTGCGGACTCTTCTCACTCAGCCAAAGTTCCGCACCTGCGGTGCCATGTCCGCTCCTGCGAAACCGCACTTGCGACTCCCCATCCGCAGGTGCGAATACACTAGTAACAGCAACATCAGCAATATCAAAACCACTCCAAACTCCCCGTTAACCACTTGAAACCATCCCGAGGCCCTTGGGACCCCAACCAAACATACCAACACATCATATATGATTATTCAAACTTAGTCGAGCCTTCGAAACATCAAACACAACATCAAAACCCCAAAAACACATCGAATTCAAGCCTATGAACTTTGAATTTTCTGAATTCCACCAACGATGCCGAAACTATCCAAAACAACTCCGATTGACCTAAACTCTTTCAAGAATATCCAAAATGACATTACGAACATGTTCCAACTGTCGAAATTCCATTCCGACCCCGATAGCCTATTTTCCACTGCCAACCGGAAACCGCCAAAAACTAACTTTTGCCAATTCAAGCTTAATTCTACATCGGACATCACAAAATTATTCCAAACATACTCCTAAGTCCCAAATCACCTAACGAAGCTATCCGAGCCATAAAATCCGCATTCTGAGGTCATTTCTCAACAAGTCAACTCGTAGTTGACTTTTCCTATTATAAGGCTATCTTTAAAGGCTACATGACTGAACTCTCACTACAACCATTCAATTTCAAGCCTATACACTCTAACACATCAATAACAGAATAACCAAACTATGAAAAGTCAATAACAACAATTATAATGCAGGTTCTACGTAACGACGGACTTGGTCACATTCTCCCCCTCTTAAATAAACGTTCGTCCTCGAACGGGTCTAGAAACATACCCGGAGTCTCAAACAAGTGAGGATATCTTCTCCGCATCTCCCGCTCGGTCTCCCAAGTAACCTCGTCCACTGGCTGACCTCTCCACTGCACCTTCACTGAAGCTATCTCCTTTGACTTAACTTTCTGACCTCGCGAGCCAAAATGGCCACTGGCTCCACCTCATAAGACATATCATCCTCGAGCTAAACTGTGCTGAAGTCTAACACATGAGACGGGTCACCAACATATTTTCTGAGCATCGACACATGAAATACCGGATGAACACTCGATAGACTAGGTGGCAAGGCAAGTCTATAAGCCACCTCTCCAACCTTCTTAAGCACCTCGAAAGGATCAATAAACCGCGGACTTAGATTTCCTCTCTTTCCGAACCTCATAACACCCTTCATGGGTGATACCTTCAGCAGTACCTTATTCCCTTCCATAAAAGTCACATCCCGAACCTTCCGATCCACATAACTATTTTGTCTAGACTGCGTCGTGCGAAGTCGCTCCTGAATCAACTTCACCTTCACCAGCGCATCCTGAAACGAATCTGTGCCCAATAACTTACCCTCACCAGGCTCGAACCAACCAATCAGAGATCTAAACCTCCTACCATATAAAGCCTCATACGGGGCCATCTTAATACTGGACCGGTGGCTGTTATTATATGCAAACTCCGATAGTGGCAGGAACTGATCCCATGAACCACCAAAATCAATCACACAAGCCCGTAACATGTCCTCCAAAATATGAATAGTTCGTTTCGACTGCCCGTCAGCCTGCGGGTGAAATGCAGTGCTCAACTCTACATCAGTACCCATGCCCCTCTGTACAGCCCTCCAAAACTGATTTGTGAACTGAGTACCTCTGTCAGAAATAATAGAAATCGGAACTCCATGGAATCGGACAATCTCCTTAATGTAAATACCAGCTAACCGCTCTGAGGTATAAGAAGTGCTGACAGGAATGAAAAGCCAGACTTGGTCAATCTATCTACAATGACCCAAATAGCATCAAAACCCTTCGAAGTTCGTGGAAGCCCAACTACAAAGTCCATGGTAATCCTCTCCCACTTCCGGAATATCTAACCTCTGAAGTAATCCACCTGGTCTCTGGTGCTCATACTTGACCTGCTGGCAGTTGAGACACCGTGCTACATACTCAACAATATCTCTCTCCATCCGCCTCCACCAATATTGTTATCTCAGATCTTGGTACATCTTTGCGGTACCCGGATGAATAGAATACCGCTAACTGTGAGCCTCTGCTAATATCAACTCTTGAATACCATCCACATTGGGCACGCAAATACGGCCCTACATCCTCATAACTCCGTCATCACCAATAGTCACATCCCGGGCATCACCCCGACGAACTCTATCCTGAAGAAATAACAAGTGGCAGTCATAATATTGTCGTTCCTTAATCTGATCAAATAAAGAAGACCGGGAAGCCATGCTAGCTACCACCCGCGGAGGTCTGAAAAATCCAATCTCACCAACTGTCCCGCTAAAGCCTGAACATCAAGTGCTAACGGTCGCTCTAGTACTGAAAGGTAAGCTAGGCTCCCCAAACTCTCGGCTCTACGACTCAAGGCATCGGCCACTACATTGGCCTTCCCCGGGTGATACAAAATAGTTAAGTCATAGTCCTTAAGAAGCTCTAACCATCTTCTCTAACGCAAATTCAAGTCCTTCTAACTTAGCAGATACTGCAAGCTACGATGATCATTGAAAATCTCACACTATACCCCATACAAGTAATACTGCCAAATCTTTAAGGCATGAACAATGGCAGCTAACTCAAGATCGTGCAGTGGATAATTCTTCTCGTGCACCTTCAACTGTCTGGACGCGTAGGCAATCACCCTACCGTCCTGCATCAAAACCGCTCCCAATCCAACTCTAGAAGCATCACAATAGACTGTGTAAGAACCCGAACCCGTAGGCAATACCAATACCGGAGCTGTAGTCAATGCTGACTTGAGCTTCTGAAAGATCTCCTCGCACTCGTCGGACCATCTGAATGGATCACCCTTCCGAGTCAATCTTGTCAAAGGTAAAGCAACAGAAGAAAATCCCTCTACAAAGTGACGGTAATAACCCGCCAAACCCAGGAAACTCCTAATCTCCGTAGCTGAGGATGATATGGGCCAACTCTGCACCGCCTCTATCTTCTTCGGGTCCACCTGAATACCCTCACTAAACACCACGTGACCCAAGAAAGCTACCGAACCAAGCCAAAACTCACATTTGGAGAACTTTTCATAAAGTTTCTCCTCCCTCAATTTCTACAACACAACCCTCAAATGCTGAGCGTGCTCCTCCTGGATACGAGAGTACACCAGGATGTCATCAATGAACACAATAACGAATGTATCAAGGTAAGTCTAAAACATGATGTTCATCAAATGCATGAACGCGGCTGGGGCATTGGTCAGCCCAAAAGACATAACCAGAAACTCATAGTGGCCACATCTGGTCCTAAAAGGAGTCTTCGGAATATCAGAATCCCGAATATTTAGCTGATGGTACCCAGACTTCAAGTCGATCTTGGAGAACACCCTAGCTCCCTGAAGCTGATCAAACAAGTCATAAATATGGGGAAAAGGATACCGGTTCTTCACAGTAACCTTGTTCAGCTGCCTATAGTCAATGCACATACGAATGGAACCATCCTTCTTCTTCACGAACAACACCGGTGCACCCCAAGGCGACACACTAGGCCGAATGAACCCCTTATCTAGGAGTTCTTGAAGTTGTTCCTTCAATTCCTTCAACTCTACTAGGGCCATGCGGTAAGGGGGAATAGAGATAGGCTGGGTATCTGGAAATAAGTTGATACCAAAATCAATGTCCCTGTCAGGTGGCATGCCTGGAAGGTCTGCTGGGAAAACATCTGGGAACTCACAGGCCACGGGAACAGAATCAATGGAAGGAGTCTCACTACTAACATCCCTCACAAAGGCCAGATAAGACTCACACCTCTTCCCAATCATACACTGAGCCTTCAGAAAGGAAATCACCCTGCTAGGCACATACTCCACCGAACCTCTACACTCAATCCTCGGCAATCCAGGCATAGCTAAGGTCACATTCTTAGCATGATAGTCAAGAACCGCATGGCATGGAGATAGCCAATCCATGCCCAAAATCACATCGAAGTCAACCATGCTTAGTAATAATAGATCTGCCTGGGTCTCCCGATCCCTAATAGATATAATACAAGACCAGTACACCCGGTCTACCACAACAGTATCCCCCACTGGAGTTGACACATGAACAGCTGAAAATAAAGACTCACGGGGCGTATCCAAGAAATGTGAAAAGTATGAAGAAACATATGAATACGTAGAACTAGGATCAAATAATACCGCAGTATCTCGGTGATAGACTGAGATAATACCTATAATCGATGCATCTGAAGCTATGGCATCTGGTCTACCCGAAAGTGCATAGAAACGGGCTTGTCCTCCACCTGACCGACCTCCCCCTCTGGAACGGCCTCTGACTGGCTAACCTCCACCCCTAGCTGCCTGAGCGGGTGGTGTAGAAACTGGTGCTGAAGCTGGAGGCTGGCTCCTGTGCTGAAATGAACTACCAGAAAGGCGGGGACAATACCTCTTGATGTGACCCGGATCCCCACACTCGAAGCAACCCCTCTCAGCAAATGACGGTGGGGACTGAAGGGAACCCCTGGAACCAGAGTAGCTGCTAGAAGAACCATGTAATGAGGAACCCTGAACTGATAGTGGCCGGGACGAGCTCAGGGTTGGGAGTGCACTAAATGAGGAACGACACGGATGAGAGCTACGGGGACCGTGTCCTGATGAAGCACCACTGTAAGCTGGACGAGCTGGCTGAGGAGGCCTGAATGGTCTGCCTCTGCTGTGCTGAGACTGACCTCCTGAGTGATCACCACTATAACTACTAGAACCTCGAGGCCTCTTGGCCTCTTGGCCTCTTGGCCTCTTGGCCTCTCTCTCAACACGCTCCTGGCAGCGCACTAACTCAATCTCCCTGGCTATGTCGACTACCTCCTCAAAAGAAGCGTCGGATACCCTCTCCCTAGTCAGAAAAATCCGTAGCTGATAAGCGAGGCCATTAAAGAATCTCTGAATCCTCTCTTTGTCTGTGGGAACTAGCCAGATGGCATGACGGTCCAACTCAGAGAACCTCATCTCATATTGTGTCACTGTCATGTCTCCTTGACGCACCGCTCGAACACTCTACGCAGCTCCTCTCTGCGAGGCTGTGGTATATACTTCTCTAGAAAGATAATGGAGAACTGGTGCCATGTAAGGTGCACTGCATCAGTGTGTCTACGCCTCTAATAGGCCTCCCACCAAGCAAGTGCAGCTCCTGAAAACTGGAATGTAGTGAATGGAACCCCACTGGCCTCTAATATCCCTGATGTACGTTGTATCCTCTAACACTTGTCCAAGAAGGCCTGGGCATCCTCGTACTCTATACCACTAAAATTCGGAGGCTGGAGTCTATTGAACCTCTCCAACCTACGCTGCTCATCATCAGCTAAAGCTGGGACCACATAATCCTGTACCGGAGCAATTTGCTGCACTGGGGCTACCCTAGGTGTCTGAAGTCCCTGGGTGACCTGCTCAAAGGTCCGAGCAGCTGGAGTCTGGATGCCTCCCCCGGACTGAGAAGTAGTAGCAGTAGTGGACATAGCGACGGCCTGTGCCAAGCTGGTGCACACCGTCAAACTATAGACTAGGGTCTCCTGAAGACCCGGAATCACAATGGGCAATGCTGGTGCCTGAGTCTACCTCACTGGAATCTCAGCTGCGGGGACCTGCTCCTACGTAATGGGAGGGTCCACAGGTGCTGCCTCGGCTGCTGTGCGGGCTGCACCCTTCCCTCTGCCACAGCCTCGACCACGGCCTCGACCTCGAGCTGGTCCTGCTGGTGTCTGGTCACCCAATTGGTAGCACGAGTCCTCACAATCTGTGAGAGAATGAAAATGTCACGACCCAATTTCCCTCGGTTAGGGACTAGGTAAGCCTAGCAGTTACTGAATAACAACAATAAATAAGGAGAACTAGCAGTCTTGATATAGAATCTCAACAGAATGTACAAACTTTTCGAAAACCGGTAGTACAAGTCATAAGCTCTACGAATCTTTTACAACTTCTAAGTACAACTGTTTGGAAGTAGATACAACAGTGTATGAATGATAAATACAAAGAAGGTGACTCCGACGCCTGCAAACGTAGAAGCAGGTTACCTTGAGTCTCCTCGGCAATCATCCACACAGCTACTACAATATATACCTGGATCTGCACACAAAAATGTGCAGAAGTGTAGTATGAGCACACCATAGCGGTGCCCAGTAAGTATCAAGACTAACCTCAATGGAGTAGTGATGAGGATTAGTCAAGACACCACTGGTCTACAAAATAAATAACATAAATATAGAAATGACCGAACGTTACATCTATCTAAGACTTCTCATGATAATCCACCACAATGACAATATAAAGCGGAAGGAAATTACAAAAATCAATCACGAAACAACACAAAAATACACAGAAAGATGGACAGCAAAACAAGCTGAATCGAAAGCAAACACAATACAATAGAGGACACCGATAACTCAACTCCATGTCGGTTTGTTCACAACGGGCCTTAGCCATTAAATCCATAACTGGTAGAAATCTTTAAACAGCAGTTCATATGAAAACTTTTTGCAAATAAAAATCATTTTAGTATGGAAGAGTTTACTTTGAAAACATACTTTCTCCAAAAGTAGATATAAGTATATTTAATAGAGAAAATTACATAAAACATAGTTTCTTTCAAACTACGAAGCTTTCCAAAGAGGATTTTCCAATAAATGACTTCCAAATATCATTTTAGGCAAAACTAGTGCTTTTCAAATATACCTTCGATGTAAAAGTCATTCAAATATAATCATTTCAAAACCATTGCTTTTTCAACAATAGTTTTCAATAAAATCCCTTGATAAAAATCTCCTCAAGATTTATCCACCAGGACTCAGTCCGTCACTCAGAAATTTTTATGCAGTACAGGAGGAATATCAAATCTTGCCAATAAATGCAGTAAATGGCAAACAAGAACGACAAAAATAATAATTCATAACTACGGCGCGGAATGTCCCTTCGTGCTAACGTAACATAACATGGCACGGAATGTTCCCTCGTGCTAACATAACATAACATGGCACAGAATGTCCCCTCGCGCTAACATAACATAACATGGCACGGAATGTCCCCTCGCGCTAACATAACATAACATAGCACGAAATTTACCCTCGTGCTAAATAACATAAACATGGAACGGAATGTCCCCTCGTGCTAAATAACATAAACATGGAACGAAATGTTCCCTCATGCTAAATATCATAAACATGGCACGGAATATTTCCTATTGCTAAATAACATAAACATGGCACGAAATGTTCCCTCGTGCTAAAAATCACGAACATGGCACGGCATTATCCTTTGTGCTTTACACTCTTCCTCACCCAAACAACATTAAGAACAACAGTTTGGCAAGGACAAACCAACAATATGACCCATAAATCACCACATCCCGGCAAAGGAGTCAACAATACCAACAATATCATTAACAACATAACCAGTAATAGAAACCACAACTTCCCAGCAAGGAAGTCAATAGTACAAACGATATCATTCACAACATAAACAGCAATAGGAACCATCACACCCCGGCAAGGAGTAAACAATACAAACCATATCATTAACAGCATAGATAGTAACAGAAACCATAATATCCCGGCAAGGGAAACAACTATAACCAATCTCACCTAAACAGTTTACTTCACGGAATAACACTCGACTTAAAACAAAAGGCCCAATAATATGTAACATCAAGGAAATACCAATAACATAAATGTCTAACAATTAGACCTAAGTGGCCCTTAAAGGAATAGTCATATAAATCACAATGTAAGACCCACATGCATGCTTGACTCCAACGAATAAATGTTCCAACTACGGCTAGTCCAATATAAGGCTAGATGACACTAATTATAGTCAATTAGGCAAGCTAGGAAGAAAATATAGCATGATGATAAGAGAAGTGAATATTCAGTTAAGTCAAGTAAAGTCAAATAGCCAACGAAGAATCCAAAAACAAGTAATTCTAATTTAAACAGGAAAGAATGAAATTAACAACCAAGGATTCAAGTATAATAATTACAAACCATACACAGGTAATATAAGAATGTACAAATCTTAAAAGGGCAATCTAATTGAAATAAGTACGAGTACACACTCATCACCTCGCATACTCGGTCTACAATCAACAAGGAAGACTCAATCCTACGGGGTAGCTCCCCCACACAAGGTTAGGCAAGATACTTACCTCAAAGACGACAACTCAATACTCAAAAATAGACTTCTCGGGCGAAAAGACCTCCGGACGTCTTACAATCAACTAAAACAACTTCAAAATACACATAAAACGTATAAGTAACAATTCCAAATAATAAAGTTTCAATCTTTACAAAATCATAAAAATCGACCCAAAAGTCGACCCCCAGGCCCACACCTCGGAACCCGACAAATTTTACAAATTCCGATTACCCATTCCGATACGAGTTCACCCATACTAAATTTATCCAATTCCGATAACATTTGGTCTTTCAAATCATGATTTTTCATTTTAGAAACTTTCTTTCATAACTCACAATCCCCTCAACCCAAAACACAAATTAAATGATGAAAACAAGAACTAATTCATGAAATATAATTAATTCTAGTGGAAGAATACTTACTCATTCGATTTGTGTGAAAAACCCTCAAGGAGTCGCCCAAAACCGAGTTTTAGAAGTCAAAATATGATTAAAATGGCGAAACCCTTGATTTTGCAAACTTATATTCTGCCCAGGTGTTTTGTGAATCGCGATCGCGTAGAAGGAAAATAAAGCTGGCTTAAAATGCTCTACGCGATCGCGGAATAGCTTATGTGATCACGTATAAGGAGTAAGTTGGCTTCTGCAATCGCGGACCAACTATTGCGATCGCAGTGAAGGAAATTACTGGGTGAGTCAGACACTCTATGCGATCGCGGATCCTTCTATGCGATCGCATAGAAAGAAACTAGAAGGTACCATCAACAGTGGAAAATGAGGAAAATCGATCTGAAACCTATCCGAAACACACCCGAGGCCCCCGGATACCCCGTCTAAATGCACGAACAAGTCTTATAACCTAACACAGACTCGCTCGAGGTTTCAAACCACATAAAACACACTAAAACGATGAATCAAACCCAAAAATCAAGGAAATTCCTCAAAACATCTTTAAACATCAAATTTTTTGCATTTAAGGTTCGAAACACGCCAAACGAAGTCCGTTTCATACCAAACTTCACAGGTAACACATATAAATCATATCGAACCTGTACCAGGCTCCGAAACCAAGATACGAGACCGATACCACAGGTTTCATATCAAATTTCATTTTCAAAAACTTTTATATTTTATAGAAAATAATTTTCTTTAAAACTTCATTTCTCGTACTTGGGACCTCGGAATTCGATTCCGGTCATATGCCCAAATCCCATATTTTCCTACGGACCCTCCGGGGCCGTCAAATCATGGTTCCGGATTTGTTTACCAAAAACATTGAACAAATTCAATTTTATTCAAATTTCTAATACAAAATTATCATTTTTATTAGTTTTTCAAATAAAGGCTTCCCGGCTACACGCCCGGGCTGCACACGCAAATCGAGGTAAGATAGAAGGAGGTTTTCACAACCTCGAAACGTAGAATTAGCTAAAAAAATATGGGATGACCTTTTGGGTAATCACATCCTCCCCTTCTTAAACAAAAGTTCTTTCTCGAACGTGCCAGGATTCACCTTGAACTTATCTAATCATTGATTGTACACTTCTAACACATACCCGCAGGTGATCCCACGTCACCCCAACCCACGAAAGCCTGATGAAACAATCACAACTGCAATATAGCCTTCACATCACCACTGATAAGCCTCATACCTCTACTTCTCACCCTCTACTCATTTACAGAAGACCCGATCTAAATCCATATCCGGCATTAGCCTCAATCAGCTACATCAAATCATGACTACACCCACAAGGCACGACCACACAACATAGTACATCACACATAGGCTCACATAACATTTTTTATCACAATAGCTTCCCAAAATCAACTCGATATTGGCAATTAGCCCCACATCTTAAAGAACTCTGTTCCCGAACCCCATAACACCAATTCAGTAGTAATGAAACCAAAATACGGGCTGAGAGGTAGTGACGGACTAAACCTCCGATAATTCGAACAACAACATATAACTTGGACATGACAATAATATATCAGAAAATGAACAAGATGCATCAATTTGTGTTTGTAGCCCTGCATACTAGCATGAATTCATATAGAATCAAGAATGATGTGTACTCAGTAATCAAACTCTCATAAGGTGGTCCACTCAGTACTAGAATATAGCTTTCCGGCCCAGGGAAAGTCCATCCCGGATATTACATAAACACATGTGAAACATTCACCTAGTACTGAGGAAAAAAGTCGATCCAGCCCCACGGAGAAGATCCATCTCCGGAACATAAGACTCAGACAAGATCCATGTCTAGAGAAGATCCATCCCTCCCATAACATCAGCTTCGGACAAGATTCATGCTCAGGGAAGATCCATCCCTCAATATCTGTGCACTCACTAGGGGTGTAAAGACTCCGGAGGGGATCCTATAAGGCCAAGCGCTATATCAAGCCAACAAAGGCATGATTCCAGGGTCGCTGCAGTGTGCAGTCCGACCTCATAACTGTCTCAAAACCAGGTTTCAAGCCTCAATCAGTCAGTACCTTACAGTCTCACTCACAATGCTCTAACATATGAAAATCAGCCCAAACCAATGATAATATAGAATAAACTAGAAAGTTACGAGACTGAGGCATGAAACATATAATATCATAGGACTGAGTACATGAAAACAATAATCATAAATAGAGACAGCAATAATCGACCGTTCCGTTCTGAACATATCGGCGTGAAGCCTTAACATTTATACTTAGCATGATTTCTATTACGTTCAAGGTAAATGCCACCTTCACAGTACAAATATCAACCTGAGGTAACCATTAGACAGTGTCATGGGATGAGCCAGGCTATAAATATTCGGTGTACGCCCGCATGCACGTCACTTGGCAAGTGTTCCACCTTAATTAACATCAAATATCAAATAGTTTGGGGTTCCGAACCCTCAGTTCCAAGTTTGGAAGCGTTACTTACCTCAAAATCGGCTAATATACTACTTATAATGCCCTTGCCTATTAATTCGGCCTCCAAGTGCTCCAAATCTACCAACAATAAGATGTATATCATTATAATATGCTAAGGAACTAATCCCAATCGAAATGTATCAAAAATACTCAAAAATCTCGAAACTGGTCAAACCCGACCCCTGGCCCATGTCTCGGAACTCAATAAAATTTACACCACGAGAAACCTCGTCCTCCCACGAGTCAATACATACCAAGAACATTGAATTCAGAGTCCAAATGACCCCCCAAATCCCAATTTTAAAGCCTCTTAATCCCAAGCTTTAATTATCCAATTTGCACTAATTTTTCCCTAATTTTCCACCATAAATCCGACCTTTAATCACATATAAACGAGTTTAGAGTCCAAAGACCTTACCTCAATGAAGAACTATCGAATCCCCTCTTCAAAACCCTTCAAAAGCTTCAAACCCGGATGAAATATTGAGAAAAATTGCTAAAATTCGCGAAGCCACGCTTTTATACTTTCCATCCAGTGGTTCCGCACCTGTGACCACTTACTCGCACCTACGGAACCGCACCTGCGGAACCCAGGTGCGAGCCTGCGGAAATTCCCAAGGACCTCAACTTCTGCACCTGCAATCGACCTCCCGCACCTGCGGCCTCGCAGGTGCGGCAATTAACTCGCACCTGCGGACTCTTCTCACTCAGCAAAACTTCTGCACCTATGGTGCCATGTCCGCTCTTGTGGAACCGCACCTCCGGCTCCCCATCCGTAGGTTCGAATACACCAGTAACAGCAACATCAGCAATATCAAAACCATTCCAAACTCCCTGTTAACCACCCGAAACTATCTCGAGCCCCTTGGGACCCCAACCAAACATACCAACGCATCATATATGATCATTCAAACTTGGTCGAGCCTTCGAAACATCAAACACAACATCAAAACCCCAGAAACACAATGAATTCAAGCCTATGAAGTTTGAATTTTCTAAATTCCACCAACGATGCCGAAACTATCCAAAACAACTCCGATTGACCTGAAATTTTGCAGACATATCCAAAATGACATTATGAAGTTGTTCCAATTGTCGAAATTCCATTCCGACCCCGATAGCCTATTTTCCACTGTCAACCGAAAACCGCTAAAAACTAACTTTCGCCAATTCAAGCCTAATTCTACACGGATATCACAAAATTATGTCGAACACACTCCTAAGTCCCAAATCACCTAACAAAGCTATCCGAGCCATAAAATCTGCATTCCGAGGTTGTTTCCCAATAAGTCAACTCTCAGTTCACTTTTCCCATTATAAGGCTATCTTTAAAGGCTACATGACTGAACTCTCACTACAACCATTCAATTTCAAGCCTATCGACTCTAACACATAAATAACAGAATATCCAACCTATGACAAGTCAATAACAGTAATTATAATGCAGGTTCTACGTAACAACGGATTGGGTCGTTACAGACGGCTACTTGTGTAAAGATCCTAAAATATTTTCACATGAAAATAGTGGTATTTTTTCGATAAAACGGGTTCAACTGAATCCATTTGAACCAATGTGGGTCCGCCCCTGAGTAAAAGGATGAATATATATCATTTTCATTGATATTTCAAAAGAAGAAAGACATCATCCCACTTGACATATCCTTTTCTTCAACATTGAATACAAGGCCTTCTAGGATAAAGGCTACTTTTTCCATCTCTCACACAGACATGGACAAGTAGGCCTTTGATTGGACATCAATGAAACAAGCCTACAAATGTGGAGTCCGGAACTAAAATGTGGTTCTTTTTGACACAAAGAGCCCAAATAAGTGGGGAAAAAAGACAACCAAAGTATATATAACACCCAAAAACTGGGCGCTATACATTAACGGTAACTCTGCCATTAATGTATAGCGTCTAGTTTTTGGGCACTATACTGCAAAAGCTGACACAGTCAGGTATAGTTCCCAAAAACTGGAAGCTATACATATTTTTTTTTAAATCCGTTCGTCTTCTTCAAGACGTCTGGTCTCCCTCCCCATCCCCATTTTTTATCTTCTTCTCCTCCAAGTTGGTCTCCCCACTCCCCCGCTGCCCCATCCTCTATCAAAAAAAAATTGTGGGCCCCCGTCTCACAAAAGGTGTAGAACGTAGGTCCCACTTCGAAGTAGAGCATCATGTTCACTCTTTCAGGGTCAAATTTTCAACCAATTTGCTTTCCGAAAATACTAAATCGAGGTATTTCGGTTTATTTTATGTTGAAACTTTTATAATGATGCATATTAGTTGATTTGAATGTGTTCTATTTCGTTTTTTGTTTTATTTGCGAAACTAGTATGTTAAATTTATCCGGACTTAATATTAGTGTTTTATAAAAAAATATAAATTTGTCAAATAAATTTGTCTGTTAATATCCGGATTTATATATTTGTGTTTTCATGTCATTTTGTGTTTTATTTGTGATTAAATATATTTATTGTTTATGTTGGAGTTGACATTTTTTGAAATCTCCTTTATTTCCCTAACTGCTTCATCTTGCTTCTTTCCCCATGACGGAGCATTTTTCTTGAGCATGTCTGTAAGTGGA
>ML427738.1:0-39837 GCA_005239525.1 Nicotiana knightiana
TAAACAACACAAATTGATAGTCAAAAGTATTGAGAAACTTGATTAAGTAACAGTTTAGTATTTGATAAACTCAATTGATACGTTCAATTCTTCGTGGGATCGACTTTGGGCCTAATACCCCAGATTTATATTTGCAACGCCCGTTTAGTCTTTATAGAAGACATAGTTGAGCGTGATCAAATAGTATTTGTACAGTAATAAAATTACTTCATTACAATTGTGCTGAAGTTTTTATCCCTGGATTCAATAGTTTATATAGCTAAAGAGTGCACCTAATCAATTTAATGTTATAAGATGCTGAAATCAATTAGTTCATTTGTAAAATCTTCAGCACCTCATATGCTGAAGTTTTGTCCTTAATTCTATAGTTTTGTCATGAGCTTTTTTTAAAACTTCAGCACAAGAAGCTGAAGTTAATAAGTTCATTTGTAAAAACTTCAGCATCGCATGTGCTGAAGTTTGTTTAGTCTTCATGAGCTTTATGAAAAACTTTAGCACAAGATGCTGAACTAAGTTAGTTCATTTGTAAAGACTTCAGCACATAATGTGCTGAAGTTTGTTTAGTCTCATGATCTTTATTAGTTCATTTTTTAATACTTCGGCAACCATTGTGCTGAAGTTTTAATACCTGGATTCGATAGTTTAGTCGTCATGAGCTTTATGAAAAACTTCAGCACAAGATGCTGAAGTCAATTAGTTCATTTGTAAAATCTTCAGCACCTCATATGCTGAAGTTTTGTCCTTAATTCTATAATTTTGTCATGAGCTTTTTTTAAAACTTTAGCATAAGAAGCTGAAGTTAATCAGTTCATTTGTAAAAATTTCAGCTCTCGATATGCTGAAGTTTTCTCCTGTATTCAATAGTTTATCAGAAAAAGCTTTTTGAAAAACCTTCAGCACAAGACAAGCTGAAGTTTTTTAGTAATGGTTGTAAAAACTTCAGCATTATACAAACTGATATTTTTTACTGAATTCATTAGTTTACTTCATGTTAAAGTTTAGCATGCTGAATTTCATAAAAAACATACTAAAAATTATGATAAAATATATTAGATTTCACTTATATCCTTTAAAAAAATAAAAAAATTGTTTTTCATTTACAAGTTATATCTTCATGTTCTCCATAGTCATCTCATAATTTCTCTTCTGGAGTATCATAGCCGCTTTCCTTTTTCCACATTACATGAGCCCACAGATTTGCAGCAAATTCTCTCCTGAATGTAAGAGCCTGACTTTGATCGAAATTAAATACATTATGAAAAATAAAATAAAAGTAATACATCAACATATTAACAAAAATACAAAAAATAAAAAAAAAACATTCACTTACAGAATGATTACTGAAATATTTCTCAAGTTCTTTATATTTGGGCTCTCCCACACATATATAACGTAACATCCTGGGGAGCTGAGGAGAATCAAGGTACTCGTCTTCTTTAATATACCTATTCTGAAGATCGGGGAAACGCTCATAGAACCAAACATATAATGGATATGGAAATCCACCAATAGTATACTCTGTTGAATGTTCGTTTGATTGGTTATCCAATGCATGTTTCATTGAAGTAATGAGCTTCTCATAAGAGACATTACCCCAAGGATAAGCAGCACAAGAATTATCGTCTTCGACAATCGCTGCATAATCCTCTAGTACCGTTGTTCATTCTTTTTACCAAATACAACAGACTCCACCAGAAGAATTTCCATCAGTTTAACTACATCTTCATCACTCTCGCATACATGTTTGAAATTTACATCGTCCTTCTGAATTTACGAGACATAAAATCTCGAATGTCCTTCAAGGTCACACCCTTAGACTTACCAAAATATCTCTTCAAGATCGTACTCTCGCGTTTAGATGGTTTTTCAACATTATGTGCGGTGATCCTCAAACCGCACATAATGTGAAATTCTTCAAGGATGAACGATACATTATGCCCAAAAATCTTGAAACTAATGGAGTTTCGATCAATGGTGAATATACGAGAAAGACACAAGCAATGAACCAACTTCATGCTGCATTTCAAGTTCTCCATAGCCAAAATGTATCGAAAAGTACCATTAGTTAAGTTTTCTTCTTGTGCAGGAGTCAAGAAAGATTTGATCAAACTCTTCAAATCGTGGTTAGCCTTCCAGTAAGCACAACAGTTAAACCAATCTCAAAACTCAAAATACCTTTCCCCTGCTCTTGTAGGAGGAACAATACGGACTGAAGGAGCTTTTGATTGTGTACGATTTTTAGATGCTTTAGCTGCTGGAGGATTTGAAGAAGCCATCTGTTGAAAGAAAGTAAAAGATATCAGTTAAAAACATCATCTCAAAGAAGACAAAATCAGCAAATATAAAACAAAAAGCTTCAGCTCCCAATATGTTGAAGGGTCACCAAAAACAAAACAAAAACTTCAGCTCCCTATATGCTGAAGTTTCAGCAAAACAAAGCACAAACTTCAGCTCCAAAACAAAAACAGGCTGGAGTACAAAATACAAAACTTCAGCTCCCACTTTCATAAAAATATAACAAAAAACACAAACAAAACTTTAGCTCCCTAGCTAAAGAATTTATAGAAATGTTCATTTAAAACAGACACACACGTTCAAAAACTTCAGCATATTACCAAAACAAAACACCAATAAAAATAAACATCAACGCACAAACTTAACAAAGCACTATAGAACAAATAGTTGAAGCGATGAATATATAAAAACAATGACGATCGTAAAAGCGAAGAACGGGAGAGAGAGAGAAAGAGAGTATTTTCAAAGTATAGGAATGGAAGTAGAGGAATGGGGTTTACTTGAAGAGAGAGAGAGAGAGAAAGTAGGTTTGACTGCTTGTAAAAGGGTAAAATTGTCTTTTTGAAAGGGTTTTAACAAAAAAACGGGTACCGGTGCAAACATAAAAACAATCTAATTATTTTAGGTAAAAATTGCACGGGGCGCCCTATTTAGGCGCCCCTCTTTAACCTGTACCCGCACATAATGTTGAAAAACCATCTAAACGAGAGCACAATATTGAAGAGATATTTTGGTAAGTCTAAGGGTGTGACCTTGAAGAACATTCGAGATTTTATGTCTCGTAATGAAATTCAGAAGGACGATGCAAATTTCAAACATGTATGCGAGAGTGATTAAGATGCAGTTAAACTGATGAAAATTCTTCTTGTGGAGTCTGTTGTATTTGGTAAAAAGAATGAATCAACGGTACTAGAGGATTATGCAGCGATTGTCGAAGACGATAATGCTTGTGCTGCTTATCCTTGGGGTAATGTCTCTTATGAGAAGCTCATTACTTCAATGAAACATGCATTGGATAACCAGTCCAACGAACATTCAACAAAGTATACTATTGGTGGATTTCCATATCCATTGTGTGTTTGGTTCTATGAGCGTTTCCCCGATCTTTACTCTCTTTTTGGTCACAAGTTCTCCTTTTTAAGCCCACAGTGAATTCGATTCCTTCACTATTTATTCTAAACAGCATTTAATCAAGGTTGAACACCTAAGAAGGAATAGAAAATATTAGTGTATTATTGATTCAAAAAGAAAAAGTATGAAGTTTTTTATATGTAAGCAGTAAATCACTGCAGCAGATATAAAAAACAGAAATAATTATGCTGAAGTTTTTCAAAAAGATCATGACTACAAAAATATAGAATCCAGGACAAAACTTCAGCACATGGTGTGCTGAAGTTTTTACAAGTGAGTGAATTAACTTCAGCATTTTCTGCTAAAGTTTTTCATAAAGCTCATAACTTCAGCATGATGGGTGTTGAAATTTTTACAAAAAGCTCATGACGACAAAACTATGTAAGCAGTAAATAACTGTACCAGATATAAAAAGCAGAAGTGATTAAGCTATAGAGAAAACATGCTGAAAGTAAATCCTGAAGTTAATAAATATACTCACAATCATTTTGCAAGCCAAGTCCATCTTCTTAGTCATGTCTTCTTCTGTCCATATTGATACTTTGTAAAAAGTTTCATTTGCTTTTTTCCTCCGTTCGTAAAACCACTCTCCCAACTTCTCTTGGATGTAATCTAACATTCTTAAAATAGGCATTTCTCTCGCTTTTAGTAACACGGGATTCATTGATTCTACAATATTTGTTGTCAGCATATCATAACGTCGCCGTGGGAACCACGATCGAGGCCATCTTTCTGGAGGCTCTTCCATTATGTAATTGTATATTTTCTTGTCAATACTTTTGAGTTGGGACATTAACTTATTAAAATCTTCATGTTTGTATGACCTTGCAGCTCTTTGAAAAAGATTTATTACCATGGCTTTTGCATGTCTTTGCTTTAAATTTTTCTCAAAGCGATAGAGGCAGATACCATGGTGAACGTCAGGATAAACTTTTCTAATCCCATTTGCAATCGACTAGTTTCTATCTGACAAGAAAATCAGTTCAGGACGGACTTGAATTGCTTTTCTTATTTCTCCGAAGAACCAAATGTATACCTCATTATTTTCTGATTCTGCTACACCAAAAGATAGAGGAAATATTTGATTTCTTGCATCCTTTGATACAGCAACAAATAGAACGCCACGATATTTTGAATTTAAAAACGTTGCATCTACTGCAATAACAGGTCTACAGTAGGACCAACCAGCTATTGATGCTGCTGGAGCAAAGAACATGTAACAAAACCTGTACAGTGAAATACAAAAAAACAAATCATAAGGTGTGAAGTTTAACTTCAGGCTGATGGTTGGTATTTATTTTGCTTACTGATTCTGCTCATCTCTTTTTATGCTTGTGTACGTTCGTGGGTTACTATGCACCATCATGTGTAGGTATGAATGAAGAATCTAGTAGTTCTCTTCCGGTGTTCCCCTATGCAAGCAATAGCTTTTTGAATAGCACGCCATGCCTAGTGATATCCAATGTCAATTCCAAATTTCTTTTTCATTTCATTTTCTACAAAAGCTGGTGTAACCTCTATCTTATTGTCTCGAACATGTTCAAATATTTGTTCACTTATAAAATTTGATGTAGCATGCTTCTGATCTAATTTTCTTGCATCAACTGAGCATTCATGGTTGTTATGATATTTTATCACCCTGAAAAGTGTGGAATTTTTTATTCTGGTAGCACGCACAATCCAATCACATTGCTCCTCAATTCATTTCAGCTCATATCTCTTTGAACATGATCTAACAATTGTGAATTCAACCTTTTGGGTTATCTCCAAGCTTTAGAAAAATTTAGTCATATTTTCCTTGTTCTCAAAAATTGATCCTACTCTTATTTTCTCAGGCAATGCATCATGCCTAAGTATTTTACATGGTGGAGATTCTTTCAGCTTTCCCCTCATTCTTTTTCTTGATTTCTTAGAGGCACTAGAAGTTTCAGGAATTTCATCAATTGTATCTGATGTTACCGGTATTAATTCCATATTTTCTTCATCTTCGTTGTTGCTTATCATTGCAGAAGGTAGAAATTTTTTTTGTTGGATTGTGTGTTGGTTATCAATTTGCATTATTAGTTGCCCTTCTTCTTCTTGCTCATTTACAAACTGGTATGAATTTATTGGAGGAGGGGTTGATTATTGTAGCATTCTATATTCTGAAGCAGATGTAATGTTAGAAAGTTGTTGCTCGTTGTCTACTACCACTATTGGCTGCCATAGATCATGTTGATAATCACCAAATTGTTCTGAAGCTGCTATACTGTCAAGAGATTGGCTGAATGTTGCAGAACGTTGTATTTTTTCGACGACAAAATGACAATTCTTGTAGACTGAATCAGTTGTGAGAAAATATATACAAGTACTGAGTTCTTCATCTGAAGTTACAAGCATACATTTTCTTGTATTTAGTTTGATATCAAACCATATCTTTACGGAATATCTGATTGAATCAATATTTGTAACTTCACTAATTTTTTTCAGGTTAGAATTGAATGATACTTGTTTATTAATAAGAACGAGCTTTGTATCATGATCCAAGTATTTGAAGTCAGTAGTCCACCTCCCATTGAAATTAAGTACAACGCAAACTGAACTCATCCTAGAGAAACATGTTTAGTCTCAAGTATTAGCATAAGAATTTAATTATGAAAAAAAAACTGAAGTTTGAGCAAATGAACAATAGAACAAAGCTCATGAAAAAGCTGATTAATGTAGGACAAAAGTTAAGCACAAAATACATTTAACTTGAGCATGCAGGAGA
The DNA here is from genome assembly GCA_005239525.1 of Nicotiana knightiana. NCBI lineage: Eukaryota > Viridiplantae > Streptophyta > Magnoliopsida > Solanales > Solanaceae > Nicotiana > Nicotiana knightiana. The sequence goes on from ML427738.1 coordinate 6,176, forward strand.
AAATTACATAACATAGGAGAAAATCTTCAGCACATTCAACGCTGAAGTATTAGAAAATAAACTAAAAAACTTCAGCATATTTGTGCTGAGGTTTTTCATGACAAATCAATTGTATCCAGGAGAAAAACTTCAGCACATTCAGTGCTGAAGATAAACTAAATTTTTTTAGCATATTTGTGCTGAGGTTTTTCATGACAAATCTATTATATCCAGGAGAAAATCTTCAGCACATTCAGTGTTGAAGTATTAGAAAATGAACTAAAAATTTTTAGCATATTGGTGCTGAGGTTTTTCGAAAAGGTCATGACAAATTTATTGTATCCAGGAGTAAAACTTCAGTACTGAGGTTTTTGGAAAAGGTCATGACAAAACTATTGTATCCAGGAGAAAAACTTCAGCATCTGAATGTGCTGAAGTATCAAGAAATGATCTAAAAAACTTCAGCACAAGATGCTTTGAATGTTTTTCTGCGCTTTTTTTTAATATTATACCTTAATTAAAGAAAAAGTTTTTGAAAAAACTCATCAAAAAACTATAGAAGACAGTACATAACTTAAGCATATTGTTAGTGCTGAAGTTTAGCCAAAAAAAACAAATTGTTTAGCAAATAAAGCAAAAAATTCACCCTAATTTTTTTCTAAATAAACCAAAACTTTAGCAAAAACTAAAGCATGTTATGCAGTCCAAAACTACAGCATCTCAGGTATCATGAACATCAGTCAGATTCGAAAACTTACAATTTGAATTTTTGAATTTGAGTCTGGTTCAAATTTCTGGTTTGGGAGAGGAGATCTGAGAAGAGACGGAGTGATGGAGGAGGATCGGTGAAGTGTTTTGTGCGTGATTCAAATATGAGAAGAGACTGAGTGTTTTGTGCGTGATTCAAATATGAGAAGAGGCGGAGGTGCGTGATTTTTTATATGTTATGTCAGGGGTAGAATGGTCATATTAGTGTGGATTTTTTGTCAGCTGGCTACCAAATCAATAATTTTTAAAAATAAGATATAGGTTAAAAGGTGACTGTTATGTAGGGTATGGCTGCAAATCGCCCCATATTAGTTGAGTAATAAAGTGATTCAAAAATAAAAAATAATAGTGAGTGCATAATGGGCTAGAACCACAACTTCTTTCGTTGGTCACAATTAAAGACCTAGGTGTAAGAATCAAGTTGGCCATTGGAGGAAATTTGTAGAAGAACTTATACAGACGGGAGGAATAGGAAGTGAACGGCGCCAGTTTGGCTGTTATGTAACTTTTTGTTTATTGTTATTACTGGTTAAGGGAATTCTTGACCAAAGGGAATGCCTTGATAGCTCAAGGGATTGGAGAACAGAAAGAAGAAAGGAGGAACTACGAGGAGTTTCGACTATTTTATTACAATGAATTACGAGGTATTAGCATATTTCTTTTACCTTATGATAATTATTTTTCTGAACAATTGATCATGGATGATGTTTTTATACATGTGAGGCCTTAGGAATAGAAATATAATTTAATAAAAAAAAGCCTTACACTTTAATTATGGACAAAACTTCTCAAGATTTCATTCATGGAATTCAATTTCAGAACTTCGTATATGAAATTAGTTTCTGACCTTTGCACACATATGTTGAATTCATATGATAAAATATGCGTTTTACAACTCTAACATCAGATATCTGCGTATTGATGAATTAGAGTGATGGATTATGATTTCTATCTTTTTTATAATTATGTTGAACACATAAAGAGTAACGGTTGATGAGCTTTCAAAATTAGGTGTAAGGTTGGAATGAGATTCGTCCATAACGTGCATCTAAGACCTATTTGGACGTCTGTTTCGTACCTTATGGTATTGAAATTTAGATTGTAAAATGCCGAGACTTAGCTTTGAGCTACAATTAAGAAAAATATGAAATGATCCCAACTAATACAACTGACATTGTTTATCAATATTTTGTATAGATTGAGGTTATTAGAGGTCATTTGGCCGATGTTCTAGATGTTTCAAGGTTGAAGAACTTGTCATTGGTGAGTTAAGTGTTTGGTTTAACCTTGACTTGAGGTAATAGGAATCTCCAACCTGATTTTTATGTGAAATTGCTTGTGTGTAGTGTATATGTGAGGTGACGAGTACCTATGCACTACCAAATTGTTGTTTACCATGATCCCTTTTTCGTTTTCCATTTATTTGCTTCACGACTTGACTGCTTTATGATTGTTGAGGTTTATATGGTCAAGTGATGATCTTTGCTGTAATAAATCTAAGACCTGAATAAGGGTCACATGTACTTTTGTCTTGATGTTATATAGATCAAGAATGCATTTGGATTATCGTTTTTATGTTTTTCTTTTGAAGATTTAGTGAAGTCTTAAACCTTAGACCAACAAACAAACAAAAAAAAAGTATTGATAATATTGTAGAGTAGGACCCCAGACTTTAAAAATGTAAAACGGCAGGATAAGATAAACTATTTGGAGCTCATTAAATTTAGGCCATGAGTGAATAGATGAAAATATTCATTTATATGCGGCTTTTAGAAATATATTCAAGTACATAATTGAATTATTCTGCATATGCTACTTGACTATTTGTTTTCATTAGATTATTGCCAAGTATTGTTGCACGCGTGTTAAAAGTGTTGACTGTTCCCTTGATTTTGTTATGGTACATAAAGGTTGAGCTGGATGACAATGTTACGATATACACATATATTCTGGTTGGTTTCATTATTAAATAATATTGGATACAACTTGTGAGCTATACTGTGTTCTGTTTACAATTATTGAGATAAACGTGTTGTGAAAGGCTTGGCCTGAATTGTGAAATTTTTGATAAATAAATAAAATGATAGTGATAAGGGTGGATAAATGATAGTGACAAGGGTGGACAGGTGGGATCGGGTTGCACGCAGCAACAAGACAGTGATGAGGGAGGATATTTATATTTTACTGATTTTAATTACAAAGATTTGGAATCTTTATTGTTTTACTCTATTGTTTCTCATATTCTGCACATACGGTTATTTTAAAGTAAAGTTGGAAATTTGAAATTTGTGTGAGATTTTGGTGACAACTGAAGTCTGGAATAGGCGACTGAGTTATTTTATTTATGGTTTCGGTTTATACTTTCTTGTTTGTGTTGAATTGTTTTTCTTGCTTTATTATATATCTATTATCACGTGTTAAGTTATAATTGCCTCGCCTTAGCCTCGTCACTACTTCGTCGAGGTTAGGCTCGTCACTTACGCAGTACATGTGGTCGGTTGTACGGATACTACACTCTGCATTCTTTTGTGCAGATCCAGGTACTGGCCAGCAGTAGAGATTTTTAGTAGCCGCTATTCATTATCCGGAGACACGAGGTATATCTGTCGGCGTTTGCAGATACCGAGGGTCTTCTCTTAGTTTGTAGAGACTGTTTTATATTTCCTCAAAACAGTTATATTATTTCTTTCAGCAATTATTTGTAGTATTCTTTAGTAGTACGTGGATTGTGACACCAGACCCTGAGGTAGTCTTAGAGTGATTTATATAATTAGTTCGTGGCTCGGGTTATTTATTTGTTTATTATTTTATATTTGGAGTTATTTTTGGAAGCCATTAGATTAAGTTTACTTTAAATTTATTTTATTATGTTTAAATGGATAATTAAAGGAAAGTAGCTACTCGAACTCTAACACTGGCTTGCCTAGAAAGTGAAGTGTTAGGCGCCATCACAATCCCTAAGGTTTGGAATTTGGGTCGTGATATCAATGCCCCAGCAACGTTCATGCATTTGATGAATAGTGTATTCCAGCCATATTTGGACTCCTTCATTATTGTGTGCATTGATGACATCCTGGTGTACTCTCGTAGCCAGGAGGAGCAGGCCCAACATTTGAGGATTGCATTGCAGAGATTGAGGGAGGAGAAGCTTCATGCAAAGTTCTCCAAGTGTGAGTTTTGGCTCAGTTCGGTAGCATTCTTGGGGAACGTGGTGTCTAGTGAGGGTATTCAGGTGGACCCGAAGAAGATAGAGGCAATGTAGAGTTGGCCTAAACCGTCCTCAGCTATAGAGATTAGGAGCATCCTGGGTTAGGCAGGCTATTACTATCGCTTTGTAAAGGGATTCTCATCTATTGCTTTGCCCTTGACCAAATTGACCAAAAGGGTGATCCATTCAGGTGGTCGGACGAGTGTGAGGAGAGCTTTCAGAAGCTCAAGGCTTCTTTGACCACAGTTCCAGTGTTAGTTCTACCATCAGCTTCAGGTTCTTATACCGTGTTTTGTAATGCCTTGAGGGTAGGCATTGTTTGTGTTTTGATGCAGGAGGGTAGGGTGATTGCTTATGCCTCGCGTTAGTTGAAGACTCATGAGAAGAATTATCCAGGTCATGATCTTGAGTTGGCAGCCATTGTTCACGCCTTAAAGATTTGGCGTCACTATTTGTATGGAGTTCATTGTGAGATTTATAGTGATCACCAGAGTCTGTAACATCTATTCAAGCAGAAAGATCTTAATTTGCGTCAGCGGAGATGGCTGGAGCTTCTTAAAGATTATGATATCATTATACCATTCAGGTAAGGCCAATGTGATAGCTGATGCTCTGAGTCGTCGGGCATAGAGTTTGGGGAGTTTAGCATATCTTCCGGCAGCGGAGAGACCTTTAACATTGGATGTTCAGGCCTTAGCGGGCTAGCTTGTGAGATTGGATCTTTCAGAGCCTAGTCGGGTATTGGCTTGCGTAGCCTCCAGGTCTTCTCTTTATGACCATATCCGGGAGCGTCATTATGACGACACACACTTGCTTGTTCTTCAGAATAGGGTCCGGCGAGGTGATGCTAGGGATGTGACTATAGGCGATGATGGTGTGATGAGGATGCAGGTTCGGATATGTGTGCCTAATGTGGACGGGCTTCGGGAGTTGATTCTTGAGGAGGCCCACAACTCGTGGTATTCCATCCATCCGGGTGTCGCGAAGATATATCAGGATCTGAGGCAGCACTATTGGTGGAGGCGAATGAAAAAGGATATTGTTGGGTTTGTGGCTCGGTGTCTCAACTGTCAGCAGGTTAAGTATGAGCATCAGAGACCGGGTGACTTGCTTCAGAGATTAGATATTCCAGAGTGGAAGTGGGAGCGGATCACCATGGACTTTGTAGTTGGGCTCCCACGGACTTCGAGGAAGTTCGATTCTATTTGGGTTATTATGGATCGGCTGACCAAGTCTGCACACTTCATTCCTATTTGTACTACATACACTTCAGAGCGGTTAGCTGAGATTTATATCTGAGAGGTTGTTCGCTTGCATGGTGTCCAGGTTTCCATCATTTCAGATAGAGGTACTCAGTTTACATCTCAGTTTTGGAGGGCCGTGCAATGAGTATTGGGTACTTAGGTTGAGTTGAGCACAACTGTTCACCCTCGGGCAGTCCGAGCGCACTATTCAGATATTGGAGGACATGTTGCGTGCTTGTGTCATTGATTTTGGGGGTTCATGGGACCAGTTTCTTCCACTCGCGGAGTTTGCATATAATTACAACTATCAGTCAAGTATCCAGATGGCTGTGTACGAGGCTTTATATGAGAGGAGGTGTAGATCTCCGGTTGGTTGGTTTGAGTCAGATGAGGCTAGACTCTTGGGTACAGATTTGGTGCAGGATGCTTTAGATAAGGTGAAATTGATTTAGGAGCGGCTTCGCACGGCGTAGTCTAGGCAGAAGAGCTATGCAGACAGGAAGGTTCGTGATGTATCTTACACGGTTGGGGAGAAGGTTTTGCTGAAGGTTTCACCCATGAAAAGTGTTATGAGATTTGGGAAGAGGGTCAAGTTGAGCCCCCAGTTTATTGGTCCGTTTGAGGTGCTTCGGAGGATTGGGGAGGTGGCCTATGAGCTTGCTTTTCCACCCATCTTGTCGAGTGTGCATCCGTTGTTTCATGTTTCCATGCTTCGGAAGTATGTTGGCGACTCGTCCCATGTCTTAGACTTCAGCACGGTTCAGTTGGAGGGTGATATGACTTATGATGTGGAGCCAGTAACTATTTTGGGTCGGCAAGTTCGAAAGTTGCAGTCAAAGGATATAGCTTCAGTAAAAGTGCAATGAAGAGGCCAGCCTACGGAGGAGGCCACCTAGGAGACCGAGCGGGAGATGCAGAGCAGATATCCACACCTATTTGAGACTACAGGTATGTTTCTAGACTCTTTCGAGGACAAACATTTATTTAAGAGGGGGAGGATGTAACGACCCCGCTGGTCGTTCCGACAGTTATATCCCGTCTTCCCCATTTCTATTTCTTTAGGTGTTGTTCAGATGTATTGTAAGGTATCGGGTTGGTTGGTTCGGGTTCGGAATGTAATTTGGGAGTCCATGGTAGAGTTAGGCTTGAATTGGCGAAATTGGTAATTTGGTGATTTCCGATCGGTAGTGGAAAATTTGATATCGGGGCCGGAATAGAATTCCGAAAGTTGGATTCATTGTGTTATATTCGACTAGTGTATAAAATTTGAGGATATTCGGACAAGGTTTGATTGGTTTTGACGTCATTCGTAGAATTTAGGAGTTTGGGGTTCTAAGGCTTGAATCTGAGATTTGATTTGATGTTTGGTGTTGTTTTGAGTGATTCGTAGATTTGATTAAGTTTGAATGATGTTATGGGGCGTGTCGGTGTGGTTGGTTGAGGTCTCGAGGGCCTCGGGCGTGTTCCGAATAGTGAATGGGTGAGTTCAGCTGTTAGGAAATATGCTGGTGTTACAGGTGTTGGTCTCTAAAGTTGGTAGCGTGGACCGCGCCGCAATTTCACGGTCAGTCGAGGGAGTATGCAAGGGCGGCAGAATTTTCACGGTCAGCGGTGAAGGTTGGCGCGGACAGCGGAAGAAGGGAAGCGACCTCAGGAACTGGAGGCGTTTGTGGTCGCGGAGAGAATTTGGCGGATAGCAGAGCGGCGAGCGCAGCGACGATGGTTTTTGGCGGTTAGCAAAATAGGAATTCGAGGGGTGCACTATAAATACGAGGTTTAGGGTTTTATTTTCATATTTTGACCTAGAGAGCTCGGGTATTGGCGATTTTTCAAAAGATTTTCAAGAATTTCATCGGGGTAAGTGATTCTAACTCGGATTTGGCTGAAATACATGATTATAACATTGAATTCATCATTTGATTATAGAATTGAGATGAAAATTGGGAAAATTGTAGAAACTTTATAAATGGATTTGAGAGTTGAACATCGATTCGAAGTCGGATTTTGATAAATTTGGTATGGTTGGACTTGTGAGTGAATGGACTCCTTATTTTTGTGAATTTTATGGGATTTCGAGACGTGGGCACGGGGACCGGGTTTGGCAAATTTTGGGATTCTTGATATAAATTGATAATTTTCATATGGGATTCATTCCCCTAGCATGTATTGCTGATAATATACTGATTTTGGTTAGATTCAAAGCATTTGGAGGTCGAATCAAGGGAAAAGAGCATCGCGAACTGGAGTTTTGTCTGGTTTAAGGTAAGTAACCGTTTTAACTCTGGCTTTGACGGTATAAACCCGAAGAATTTGATATCATGTAACTGTTTGGAGGTGATACCCATGCTAGGTGACGGGCGTGTGGGTGTATACCGCGAGAGATTGAGACTTGGTCCATCCCGTGAGGCTGTGAGGCGTAATAGCCATTATCTGTGTTTATGTATTTACATGTTGTTGAACTTGACTGCCTTCATGTTAGGAATCATGCTTAGACTTTATTCATGCTCACATTATTTGCACTCAGTCATAGAAATTCTTGTACATGTTTACCTCAGTCTCTATTATTTTGCTGATATACTGTAATACTTGATTTGGGTTGTGTTTCCTTATTTGTTAAGAATTGTGAGGCTAGAGAGGTACATGACTGAGTGAGGCTGAGGGCTTGTTGTGAGATATTTGATTATAGCACGTGAGTTGTCTGTGCAACACGTGAGTTGCCCGTGCGAATCCAGGTATGGATACCATAACACGTGAGTGGTTCGTGCACGTGAGTTGTCTGTGCGAATTCAAAGATTGATATTATGGAACGTGAGTTGTCCGTGCAGCACGTGAGTTGTCTGTGCTTAGCTCTTGGGCTGTAGAAGCCCCTCCGGAGTCTGTACACCCCCAATGAGCGCATGTACCTATTTGAGTACGAGTGCCGAGTGCCGTGTGATGAGAGATTGAGTGGCATTGTTGTGAGGTTACATCTATTCTGTTGTTGTGGTTTTATCTGTTAATTTCCCGTCAGTAGTTGATAAATTTTGAAAAGTAATAATTGAATTGTTCTGCTTAGCTCGTCACTGCTACTCAGTTCCTTAGTTATTTTTGTTACTTGCTGAGTCAGTTGTATTCATACTACACCCTACACTTTATGTGAAGAATTTGATATCATGTAACTGTTTGGAGGTGATACCCATGCTAGGTGACGGGCGTGTGGGTGTATACCGCGAGAGATTGAGACTTGGTCCATCCCGTGAGGCTGTGAGGCGTAATAGCCATTATCTGTGTTTATGTATTTACATGTTTTTGAACTTGATTGCCTTCATGTTAGGAATCATGCTTAGGCTTTATTCATGCTCACATTATTTTCACTCAGTCATAGAAATTCTTGTACATGTTTACCTCAGTCTCTATTATTTTGCTGATATACTGTAATACTTGATTTGGGTTGTGTTTCCTTATTTTTTGAGAATTGTGAGGCTAGAGAGGTACATGACTGAGTGAGGCTGAGGGCTTGTTGTGAGATATTTGATTATAGCACGTGAGTTGTCTGTGCAACACGTGAGTTGTCCGTGCGAATTCAGGTATGGATACCATAACACGTGAGTGGTTCGTGCACGTGGGTTGTCCGTGCGAATTCAGAGATTGATATTATGGAACGTGAGTTGTCCGTGCAGCACATGATTTGTCCGTGCTTAGCTCGTGGGCTGTAGAAGCCCCTCCGGAGTCTTTACACCCCCAATGAGCGCATGTACCTATTGAGTGCGAGTGCCGAGTGCCGTGTGATGAGAGATTGAGTGGCATTGCTGTGAGGTTACATCTATTCTGTTGTTGTGGTTTTATCTGTTAATTTCCCGTTAGTAGTTGATAAATTTTGAAAAGTAATAATTGAATTGTTCTGCTTAGCTCGTCACTGCTACTCAGTTCCTTAGTTATTTTTGTTACTTGCTGAGTCAGTTGTATTCATACTACACCCTACACTTTATGTGTAGATTCAGTTGAGTTATAGTGCGTCGACCATTGGGTTCAGGACGACTATCTTTGGAGACTGCAAGGTAGCTGCTAGTGTCTGCAGGACCTTGTTACTCCTTGTAACGACCCGACCGGTCGTTTTTAGCTCTAGCGCACCGTTCAGTGGTTTGAGGCCATGAACAACTTCATTTCAGGTGTTATGACTTGTAGGTGTGGTCGGAATTGAGTTTCGGGAAATTTAGAGTCAATTTGGAAAGAAAATTCTCATTTCGGAAGCGTTAAGTTGGAAGAATTGATTAAGATTGGATTTTTTAGTAAACGACCTCAGAATCAGGATTTGAAGGTTCCAGCAGGTTCATATGATGATTTCGGACTTGGGTGTATGTTCGGATCGGGTTTTGGATGACCCACGAGCGTTTCAGCGCATATTGTGGAAGTTAGCATTTTAGAAGAATTTCATAAGTCTGGGTTGAAGTGCATTTCAGTGATATTGATGTCCGTCTGGGATTCCGAGTCTAGGAATAGCTCCGTATGGTGATTCTGGAGTTGAGAGCGCGATCGAAAGTGAATTCGGAGGTCCGTAGGTTATTTTGAAGTCATTTGGCTAAAGATAGAAATTTGAAAGTTTTTGAGAAATCCGACCGGAAGTGGAAATTTTGATATTGGGGTCGGAATGCGATTCCAAAAGTTGGAGCAGGTCCGTAATGTTGAATGTGAATTGTGTGCAAAATTTGGGGTCCATCGGACGTGGTTTGATAGGTTTTGGCATCGAATGTAGAAGTTGGAAATTTCAAAGTTCATAAAGAATGAATTGTGATGCGATCCATTGTTTCGATGTTATTTGATGTGATTTGAGGCCTCGGGCAGGTCCGCATTATGTTTTGGAACAGGTTGGTGTAATTGGACGGGGTCCCGGGGGCCTCGGGTGGACTCCGGGTGGTTAATGAATCAAATTTGGAGTTGAGAGAAAGCTAAGGCTGCTGTCATCTGGTGTGACCGCACCTGCAAGGTTTTGGCCGTAGGTGCGGCACCGCAGGTGTCGCAGAAGCGGAAAATGATGTCTTGGCTGGGGGCCGCAGGTGCGAGGTTATTTCCGCACCTGCGAAGGCGCAGATGTGGACGAGGGAGCGCAGGTGCGGAGCCGGCTGGGGAATGAGGAAGCCGCAGGTGCGAGAGTTTGGTCGCACCTACGGGCTCGCAGGTGCGGGCGTAGTCACCGCAGATACGGAAGGACTGGAGGCAGTGAGGTGTTTTAATAGACGGATTTTGGCCATTTCTTCTCATTTTTCTCTTGTTTGGGCGATTCTTGGAGGGCTTCAAGTGGGGATTTTCGTCATCTATGTCAAGGTAAGTTGTTTCTACTCACTCCAAGTTAAATACAAGGTTTATACATGGATTTGAACATGAAAAATTGAGGAAAAGTTGAAAATTTTGCAATCTCCATATATTAGTTTGTGTGGTGGTTTTTTTTTTTTCCTTGGCTGTGTTTTATTTTCTAACCTCTTATAACAATATAATGTAGAGAAAGGTGGTTTCTTTTTCTTGTTTATTTTAAAATGTGTACCCCATCAATTGAAACACTATAATGTAGAGGGTTGTTGGTTTTAATATAATATGTTTCTCGAGCAACTAAATTATCGTTTTTGAGTGCGAAAAAAAACTAACATTTGTGATAAAATTTAACGTCTTTAATTTCACGAAAAAAAAAGATGCACGTTATGCTAATGCCACAATCAACTATCAATGCGAAAGGGCTAGAGGTGCATGCTATTAGATAAATTGTATTATTTGAGTCAAGAATTTCGGAATACCACTTGCTAATTTCCAAATTTTTCCATAGTAAAATTGATCTATTATTAGTTACTATGAGTTATAATTTTGAACAATTAATTATTTTCTGATGACACTGAGGAGGTCCATTTTGTAGAAGAACCAAGAACTCATAATTTGTTTCATGCAAATATTTAGGGGTCGTCAGGTCGGGAAACAAGTTATGTTAGGATTAATTATTTTTGAGATTAGTTATACTGTGATTCTATCTCCATCAAATGTGGAATAAACTCATCTCAAATTTAATCTCAAAATTAATTATTCATTATCCCTCGTACCAAACGAGCCCAGTTTTAATACAGCAATTTTGAAAAGGTCCAGCTAGTCTAAGCTAAGCAATCAAAGAACCTGTCACAAGTGATGACATGCTAGCAATTAGGCGCTGCCGCTACGTAGATCCCTTGAAATTTGAAGGGAAACAAATCATAAACATAGCTGGTATAGAGTGGCCTTGACGAGACATATTTGGTTAAAATATGTAATAAATTTTTGTATATTAGACATTAGTTGAGATTATTCTTAAGCGTTTGCTCAATATTTGTTAATCTTTCACTTTTTTCACGCTATGTCAACGCATATGAAGTTAAGATTAGAAGACGTGTGATAAAAATAATGGTACTGAAAAGTAAAAGAGACAACAAACAAAAAAAACGGGAAAGATAACATATTTTATAAGATAAAATTAAACAACGCACTAATCCACGTGTTCAGTCACAAAGTCTATCGCGTTCCCAAGTACGAGAAATGTCCTAAAATTGACAATTGAATTCTCACAACATACTAAAAAAGGACAATTATGTTGTATATATCGAAAGGCCATTTGGCTTTTGCATTTATCGAAAGGCCATATTTATAATTTAGCAGCCCCCACATTTCTCATTTTCCTTAGTCTATCTTTTGTGCAATCTAGTCTAGTCTAGGTAATAAATGACACTATAGTCGTGGCTTGTCCAAATTTTAAGGATTGTGTACATACATAGAATAAAGAATTGCGTCCATTTATAGTTAGGGTTATTAAAATACTTTAATATGTTGTGGTTATATAAGTCCTAGGTCGTTTTAGAAAATTTAGGAATATCACATACCGATATGGTTCGACCTTGTTTGCCCATGTTGGCCCTCTTGATCTAACCTTTTTATATTAGAAAATAAGAAATGTAGGGTTTAATAAAGTTCAAGTAACAAATAAGGGATCAATTCAATTTGAAGTTAGGATTTTATGTTTTTATAAATAGAAGTGGGTGAAAAGTGGGATCCATAATATTAACTCAATAACTTTGACCTATAACATCTTATCATTGAACTCCAATTTATCTAAAATTTGATTAAGACCATGTTGAGATTGAGTTAGTTGAGCATAAATAGAGAATATCAAAAATATGATCAAATCCTTATTTTTGGCCAAATTAAATCTAAAGATATATATTATCTTGTGCAAAGTCTTTTATGTGAGCTTTACATGACTAGCCAGTTAGATTAACTATTTACTTTTTCTAGCCGGTATACATATAATAGATACTGATTATACACATATGATACACTTATTATATTATAGTTAAACGGTTGGCTCGACGACTATTTGAGTTAATTCTTCTTTTAGCTGCGATAATTTAAAATTAATTATCAGAATAGGCGACAGGATTAATGAGATCGAGTAAATATTTCAGTTAGATACACCATCAATATATATAACTTAAATTAATTTTAAAGTATATTAATCAAAATTGCAGAGTAAATATTTAAGTTAGATACACCATCAATATATATAACTTAAATTAATTTTAAAGTATATTAATCAAAATTGCAGAGTAAATATTTAAGTTAGATACACCATCAATATATATAACTTAAATTAATTTTAAAGTATATTAATCAAAATTGCAAATGGTGTTGATTGATCCAGAAAAAGCCAATAAACTCGTGTTTGGACCGTATGAATAGCCAAAACAATACTCCAATAGCAGAGAGAAAAAGGCCAATAGAATCTTGGACAAGGTAAGATTCTCAAGTATCAGAATATCTTTTTCTTAGACATTGAAGATAAGTTAAACAAATAAGGGAATATACTTGACCAATGAAATAGAAATGATACCTAACATGCATGAGGGACAAGACCTAATTAATTAACATAATTATAATTGACCTAGTCAAATAATTTTAACAAAATCCAACTTAGCAGTAAATAGAATAATAATATCCAATAGATGCATATTCTTCCAATGCCTAGGAATATTCGAATAGCCAGGAACCATCGTTATCGTACACCACTATACACTCATTATATATCTCTTTATTTTTTAACTTTCTTCACAAATGGATCTAACCAATTGGTGGTAGGTTTTTGGTTTTGATTTTATCATCAATATTATCATTATGCTTCTTTGTAGGCGATTGGATAATGTTTGGTTGATGTTGCAAAACAGTATTTTAAAGTTAAAGTTAAAAAGTGTATTTGAAAGCAGAGACGAATGAGAGTTGATATGTAAATTCGAATTTATTTAAATTCAATAACTTTGATTCGAATCTTGACATGTGTTGAAAAATCAATAAATAAATATAAATAATAGATTTTGAACCAAATAAATTATATGAGTCGAGGTAGAATTCGGAACTTTTATGCAAGAGCCGGCAGTAATGAGGACAATCTTAGTACATAACCATTGTATTCATCAAAGAATTAAAGAATAAAATGGCAGATATTCTTTTCAAGAAAATCACCGCAAGATTTGGTTCAAGTCCTCTCTTCGATGATATTATTTTAGCTATCAGAATGACATTGAATCAAAGCAAAGAAGACGCCTCTAATTTTTAGGTCATTTTCAACTCTTGCCTCCATTTTCTCCTCCAAAATGGAGTAAAGTTATTTCAAAAGTCAAACTATTAGTTTAGTTTTTAATCCAAAAAATAATATTTCATTTTAATTATATTCTTCTCTCTCTTTAGTATTATATTATTATCTTTTATTTAAAATTTATTTTTATTTCTATTAAAAAAAATCTATCTTTTTTTTTTTACATATTCATCACATATAATTTAATATAAAATTATTTTATACCAGAAATTTTTAAATAATATAATTTGTAAACAAATAGTATAGATTATATATATTAGCGGATAATTCAAATAAAAGTGAAATCACCGAGATACAAGATAATTAAATACATATTATATTATGATAAAATTCATATTAAATATTACATAAATATTCAACTTTCACCCCCAGTATGCTCCCATAAATGATCTATTAATGCATTACGAAGTACAAAATGAGCATTTTTTGCCTTCATTTTTTTGTGTCGAGCTAAAAATTGCTCAGATCGGTTATTTTCATCTGCTACCATTTCTACAGTTGGAGGTGGACATTCCCAATCATCTTGAATTGGTGCATTACGATCACATTCATCCTCTATTATCATGTTGTGCAGTATAATACATATAGTTATTATATCATGTAACACTTCTTTTCTCCAAAAACGTGATGGTCCTGCAATAATTGCGAAACGAGCTTGCAAAACATCGAATGCACGTTCAATATCTTTTCGACATGATTTTTGTTTCATCGCGAAATATTTCTGCAAGTGGCGAACGTGGGTCACGAATAGTTTGCACAAGAGTTGACCAATTTGGATATATACTGTCAGCAAAATAATAACCCATATCATATTTTTTTTCTTGAATAACATAATGGGCAGGAGGAGCAATACCTACAGCAAGATCGGAAAACAAATGTGATGACTCTAAAATATTAATGTCATTATTGGTGTCGGGCATACCAAAATATGCATGCCAAATCCAATTTAAATGTATTTTTATTTAATGTATTTTCAATTTTCACTTTTCAATTTTAGCAACATCTAATATTTTATATTTACATCATTCATTTTTTGAGATGATTATATATATTTTTTACAATTATAACTTATAATAAAATTAACTTACAATTTTACATAAAAATAGTAAATGCACGAAAATTATATGCCAAAGTTAAGATGTAAAATTAACATTATAATGATATTGCATAAACATAATTAGGTATATATAAAAAATAACTTAAAAGAGTTAAATAATAAAAATAATAATAATATAAGGATGAATTGTAACGGAGGAGATGAATAGTGTTACTCTAAATCCCTTTTTTTTGGGGCAAAAATAGGAGAATATTGGAGCCCCATTATGACAAAAAATGCCTTCACTATGAAGAAATGGGGAAGGGTTGGAGATGCCCTAACATACTGCCGACGTTCTACAAATCTATGACAGTTAGGTCTCAGTGTCTTCAAGTAAGGTAGGAACTATAACTAGCGAAAGGTGGTTAGTCGAATATCTTCGTCGCAAGATTATATTTATTGCGTATATATTAAATATTTTTTATATATATATATTAAATCTTGAACGTCCTTAGTGAAAATTTTGAAATCACCGATGAAGATATACTCATATGAAAATTCTTTATTTTCAATGAAAGCCCCTCTCCTAAAACCAAAAATAAATAAATCAAAAGTTCATTTTCTTTTGGGTAGATGTAGCTTTTCGACAATATTGATAAGAAACGCGAGGAAAACCTTGTGATAAGAGATGAGTCAGACAAAGAAGAAGAGTAACTTCTACGCGAAATAAAATTTCCCAAAAATTTCAATATGAGATCTTCTACCTTTGTGACACATTATAATATGAATTAATAGTAGAAGATTTGCTCAAAAGTCAAGGCTTTTAAATTAATTTTATCTTTGTATTTCTTTGGTTGGAAAGGGTTGAGGATTTCGTTCTTTTTTTGTCAATTAAGCTGGTACAGTTGCACCACAGCTAGCTAGAGTAATTAATAAGAAACATATATTATGAGGCAAAAAAAGTGGATTTCTAAATCTGGAATAATTTAATCTCTAGGCAATGACTGTGATACTTACCTAACTACATTATCTTCATTTACTATTATCATGCTACATGAATCTAAACTTTCTTTTCTACAGTTATTATTTACAAAGTGAACTTTAAATAGTTTTATCAAGAAATATAACTTTTTGCACTAATATCTTGTCATAAGAAGATATCTATGGCTCGTTTGGTACGAGCAAAAAGGAATAATTAATTTCGATACTAAATTTGATATAGGTTTATTTCATGTTTGATTGGATAAAATCGCAGGATAACTAATTCCGACTAATCCCGGGATTAGTTATTTCGGAATTATAGTGTTATTTTTGTGGAAGGGTGGGATAACAATCCAGGACAACTAATCTCGAGATAATTAATCATAGGATAACTTGTTCCAACCAAAACGACCCCTTCACAAAAAGCAGAACTTATAATCGTAAAATAAAATAGATTACCTACGTAAACCAACAGATAAATGTCGCATGATACTATTTATATTTTTTACACATTGTAGTATATTAAAGCTAAACTCTTTCTTAAAAACTTTTCTCTATGAGAAATTGTGTAGTACATGATAATTCGCATGCTTCAATAAAATGGCTAAAGAAGAATTAGGTCTTACGAAATCAAGCTAAATACGAATGAAAATGATATTGCTATGAAGAAAAGAATAACTCAGCTTAAGTTAAACGCTTTATTATTGATCTAATATTCCAGATTTCAATAATCCAAAACAACGGGAACCCGACATATTATTCAAAATCTGTCACTATCAAATTGCGTCTAAGATCCTCAAAAGATATCACAGAAAATATAAAAGAATAAATACGACAAGTTTTCTAAAGACCGAAAAATAACTCTATATGACTACTATTTTATAATAGTAGAAAGGAGCAAAAATATATTACAAGAACCGAAGTTTTACAAAAATTTCTACACTTTTCAGTAAGCTGGTGAAGCAGTGGTGGTATGTGTAGAAGAAGAAGTCGCCGGAGAATTAGAATGTACGCCGCCGCCATCACTATGGCTGCCGCTGCCGCGCTCAGAGGAGCGCGACGTTTTGTTATTGTGCTGCCTTTGTTTTAGGGTTCCACCTGATACATCATGGAGGGGACCCCTTGGTAAGGTGGCTATGGGTGCATAAATTCCATTAGAATTGGCAACTCCCGATGCTTCGCCGGAAGCTGATGGTGCTGCAGCGGCCATCGAGGCGTATTCGGGCGGAGGAACCCATATTCCTCCGACTACCACGAATTGTGGTGGTTGTTGGTTGTTGTTGTGAATTGATGAAGGGCTAGGTCTCCTTGTGTGCAATCGATATTTCTGTAATATAGGCAAAAAATGATATATTCAGACTTTTTATAATAGTAACTCATTATAAAACTTAAGTTTTTTTTTGGAACCGAATTTTATACTATGTTATAATATATGTCATCTATAACCGTACTTCACTATAGTAATCAAAAAATATATGAACAAACCAAATTATTATAGAGAGATTTGACCGTACTTAGGTTATGTTTGACATGTTAGAACAATTATGTAAAATAAAATAATGTATGTATAATGAAAAATTAGTTATTATAACTATTCCAATATTTATTATAAAAAATTACTTATAATTAACTTATAAGTAATTGATGGTGCAAATATTTTTGGTCTTACATATTGTATTCAATATATATATATATTGTTTGATATGCATAAAAATATTTTTCAAAATCAGCTTAAATTCGACTTAGTTACTACAAAACTTGGGAAAATGCATCATTAGAAGAAAGCTTATTAAAAGTTTAGAAACATTTACTCTATACTATATTGGAACTCTGCTACATCATATATATTGCTCGATGTGGTATCCACATAAAAATAAATAGTACAAACAATTATAGAAAGCTTGCTATATTTTACTAAAATTCAAGTAGCTTTTTGTTTTAAGCTCAGCTCAAGATACACAGCTACAGTTACCAAATTTTTTATAACACAAAAAAGAAATTATTATTTAGTTTTGAAATGAAAAGAAGAATTCATTGAAAGTAAAGGTGTAGTTATCCAAAAAATTTGAGTATATCCAAATAATACAAAGCAGCCCGTACTAGAATTTATTAAATTGGACCCTAATTCAAATTTGCACTACCAAACAAAAAATAATATAGCACTTTCCCAATTTTTACTACATCAAAGTTTATCATGTTTCACGTTTGCCAAAGCAAAAGGGATTAATATTTGTTTTGAAAAAGAAAGGAGCCAAAAAATTAATAAACAAACCTGTAAATGACTTTTAACTTCATCATTAGTAAGTCCATCCACCTTCATTAGTTCCCTAATTTGTTTTGGCGTAGCAACTGCAAATAATTTTCAAGAAAAATCACCATCATTAGTGCAAGCAAATATTAATTAATTAAACGTAAAACGTTTTTATTATTTTTTTTAAATTATTACCATGAGAACCGCCTAGTTGTTGTAAGGCTTGTAAAAACCTTCTATGTAATTCAGGAGACCAACACCTTCTTTGTTTTCTTTTTTCATCTTTCTCTTCTTTTTTACTTCCACTGCCGGTCTCCGCCGTGGAACTAGCTGCCGCCGCCGCAACAACGGCTGAGGTCGGTGGTTCGATAGCGGCAGCACTTTTCTCTTTCTTAAACGGATGAAAAGCTCCACCACTACCATTTTTCTTCACCTCCACCACTGCCACCTTTTTAGGTGTTAATTCCTATAATAATTAACCCCACAAAAAAAAAAAATTAGATAACAAAATTTAAATACTAAAAATAGTAAGTACAAAATTTAGAAAGGAAAAATAAATTACCTCTTTTGGGGTAGGATCTGGAGTTGGATTATTATTCCAGAGCTGAACAGATCTAAGCCAATCAGATTTTTTACAACTTTTGTCACTGTTCTTGTTATCCTTAGAACAACTTGTATCACTAATATTATACGTCTTTGATTTATGAGAATCACGTTCATCTTCATCTTCATCTTCATCTTCATGAGAAAATGTTCTTTTTAATGGAATAAACTCTTCTAAAATAGGAACATCACTAGATGTATGTTCCTCAGAACATTCAACATCAGATTGTGCATTAACGTTGTACTCAGTTGTCGTACCAGATAATTGTTGCTTGTATGTTTCAATAGCTGCTCAAACCAAAAAAAAAAAAAAAATTAATTAAACTAAATTCACAAACAATGAATAAAATGGACAAATTAAAGAAGTGGGGCTTTGTTATTTTGCTTGAAATAAATAGTGTTAGTTACGTACCTTGAGTAACAAGCTCAAGACAAAGAGGAAGTTCTCTTGAGAAAACTTGAATCTTGTTACGTTCTTCTTCTAAAGCATCAATATATTGTTGGCATCTTTGCATTTTTTCTGTGTAATTATTTTCATGGTTATTGATCATCATATTTGGGAAGGAAAAGAAAAGAAAACTTTCTTTGAGTTTTCCAGCTTTTGTGATATAATGGACCTAAGGGAGAAAGTATGAAACTTTTTTTTTGAGGCTAAGGCTAATGTGGGAAGAGAAATGAGGGGACCAAGAGGCATTTAAATGAGGAAGATTATTTGTTTTTTCTAAGCATAGAGAGATCCGGAATGAAAATTTAGAATAAAGGTATCTAAGTAGAATCACAAAAGGGAATAAACTTGGTTCACTAGAAAAAAATATATTAAAATTCTTATAATGGCTTGAGGCATATATACCCCAAAGGATTTAGTTTAATGGCAAAAGCATAACGCGTAATATAAAGTTAGATGCATATTACAAATTCAAACTCTATCAAAGACAAAAAATTGATAGTTTAGTGTAAGAAATTAGAGATTAATTACCACCACACTTTGAACCATGCCACTAGCTCTCAAAAATTTCTCGAATATCATAAAAAATAGTGTGTATATATACAACATATACATGGGCAGAGCTAGTATTTAGGTACGAGTTCGGTCTAATTAAGTTGTATATATTAGTTCGGATCTTATATTTGTCTATGTATAAGCTACTAATTTAACACTCCGGAATCATTTGGTATGATGTATTAGGAACAATAATATATGAATTAACTTTAATGTTATTAATCCCTTGTTATTATTTTTTTCACCAATATATAACTAATACAAGTATTAGTTATATATCAATTATTTTTATACATGGAAAATCATAGCATTAACAATTATAATTTTTGTTACATGGATATATATATATAAAGACAAAATTGCTCTTTCAAAACCTTTAATACATCAAACCTAACAGTCGATAAAAATAATTCTAATATAACTAATCTTAACGTAATTAATCTCAACAATAATAATATATTATAGACAGTATTATTTTTATACACGCTACCAAAAAACCTCAATAATTTAAAAGAATTAAAATTTCAAATTCATATGCTTTAAATCCTTATAATTGGCCTCAATATATGATATATTTTCAAAAAAGGAGAAAACAAAATGATTAATTGTTTTTAGACAGGTGGTGGGGTGGGGTGCGTGAGGGGTCGAGGTCGGGGCGTCGCGTACTAAACGAATCTTTGATGAGTTAGGTTTGTTTTTTAGGCAGAGAGAAAAAGAGAGGTAAGTATTCTGTGAATATTCGAAAGAGTGATTCTTATTATAGTGTGGGCTGGCATTGATGTAACACATTACTATCAGATAAGATCAAAGACTTTCACTGTCTTTTTTTTAATATTTTGCTCTTTTGTCCTCCTAGTTTAAAGGCATTCATTTATGATACCTCTTTTCTCACTTGGTGCATCAATGAATGTGAATGCTGCATCCACTTTTTTGTGCTTGAATTATATACCTACTTCAATAATCATATATATATCCTTGAGCGCTTCGACGGATAGCAACACGGACAAAATATTCTGATGCGGCGAGCAACCGGTGTATTGTATTAGTGAGTGTAACAGTATTTTGTATTAGTTAATTTCAATATAAATGTCTCTTATGGTATCATGAAGCAACTAGGAACCTGAATCGTCAGAAGATTCGGTAAGAAAATGAATAATAAGACCAAGAAAATAAGCGAAGCGAGATAAAATTTATCGAAAAATTATCTTTCCAATGAACAGTTTGATCAAATTAACAAACTCATCGTTTGAACGATAATAAGATGAAACAAGCATTGAAGTCACACTTCTACTTAATTATGTCGACAACCACCTTATTAACACATTCCACAAGCTTGATTCACTAACAAAATACAAAATGGGAAAAAGTAGAGATGAGCCAAGATAGAGGGGCTTCAACAAGAAAGCATGGAAAAACTATGAGGTCAAAATGTGCACATATGTGGAACTTGAAGGGTGCAAATGTAATTTACCTTTTCGTTTAAAGATATTTTCTCTATCTAAAGTTCTAAACTAGAACTTTCTTTTGCTTGGAATATACTCCTTTTTGGCGAAGAAGAATCACGACAACATAAAAAGAACTTTAACGAATCTTCTCATGGCGCGTGATAACACGCTCTATCTACCTCCGCGTATGGCTGATTCTGCCGTTCAATGCTCACAAATGAGGTTGGCTTTTCACGGTCTCAAAAGGCCAACAGAATCGTTTCTTCTGTGTCCCAGACGCATGCACAATGCGTGACGATAACGCACTAATGGTGATCTGACACATTTGTCGCTTATTGGGTCCCACCTCTTTGTGGACCGCATTCATACGGTAGTTGTATCCGAATATTCTTTTTACCACATTTAGAGTACTTGATAAGTCTCTGCTCCGTTGAAAAAAGAAAAAGAATAATAAAGAAGATAAGTCTATGCTCCTTTTTGGTATCCAATGGAAAATTAGTTTTCATATCTTGATTTTAATCCTGCAATATAGTAATATTTTCTAATGTGTTCCCAACACTGGCTCACGAAGAAGGGAGTCTTCGAGCAACGATAATTGTCTTCTCTAACTTATACGTCATGTATTCGAGATGTAAAATCAGCCATTAATATTTACAACTAAGATAAATTACCTACATCACTCTTAGGACACGACTTTTTACCGAACTCTGTATGAATACGAAATACTTTGTGCATCAGACAATCTTTTCCCCCTAAGCTGACTTACTATGTTCAAGCACAACTAAGACCGAGGACTAGTGGCGGATGCACATGGGCACTTGTGGATGCTTAAGCACCCATTAATTTTCACCATATTTAGTAAATTACATAGTTAATTATTTAAATATTTAGATAAATATTGAGTTAGCACCCATAAGTAAATTCATCTTTCCTCTTCTTTTGGCGTCTCTATCGACGAGCGCCCATAACTTTAAAATCCTAGATCCTTCACTGGACTAGCCAATCTATGCATCAAAGTTGCTTGTTGTGAAAATAAATTACTATAATGCAGGGTAAAACTGTGTACAATAGACTCTTTTTGTCTGATCGTTCTCCGCCTCCCTTCCTCATAGTGATAATTTAGTGCACCAGACTGTCCTTTTTTTAATTGTAATTAGCATTAACATGCCAACAAGTTGGTTACTCGGTAACCAGGGGTGGATGCAGTATCGTAGTTACGAGTTCAATTAAACCCATAACTTTCAACGCAGAATAAAAATTTATGTGTAAAATTTTATTAAAATTATAAAAATCATAGACATGAACCCATAGCTTTAAAAATATAATGCGTTCAATGTTATATATTTAAGGCAAAATGGCCTCATGGCCACTTAAACTTGTAGGGCTTTTGAAAGCCGATACACCAACTTAGAGCTTTCCCATTTAAATACTCAAACTTGTGAAACCCATAACCAATAAACACATTATACCCTTGACCATCCGCGCGTGTATTACACATTCGCTAACGTGTCCATCCAGTCAGTACTGACCCAATCGTAATGTTACACATCAGAGGCGCGAAAATAAACCCCCACCGATTGGGGTCCCCCTCTTTTAATTCCCAATTCTATTGCTAGTCGTTATTTACAAGCAATTCTTCTCTCTTCAATTCCCAAAATACTCACCGCCACCAACAACAACACCAAAAACTCGTCACCACCAACAATTAAGTTTTCTTGAAATGGCATCGGTTCCATTTTGGAGGTCGTGGTTAAAAGTGATAACGTGAAGAGCCAGAGAAGTAAGGATATAAATGAGTTTTTCTTCTTCATCATGTTTGTGGGAATGAAAATTGAGGTTAGCTTTAATGCATTGTGAGCCTGAGAGAAGAGAGCACCACTGCTTTGATACGCACCTGAATTGGTCGATACACTTAGCCGGCAGTGGGGTAAGTATATCAAATATGATTTCTTGGTGTAGTTTTTCAGCATTGCTCATTGCTATGGTTGGAGATTTGGAATTGGACTGTGGTTGTTGATAGGTGGTGTTTTATGAGTTCTTTCCAATGGTGGAACAGTGGCGGACGCTACAGGGGTGATATTTGCTATTGCTTTTTGTCGCTAGGTTTCTTTTACTCGTCGTCGTCGTAGATTTCCAGTCTCCGGCCACTATTGACTTCAACTGGCCTGCTCAAATTATACTCCAAGCATAGAGGATTGCAAACAAATAATAAAGAAAGTGGACATTGATGGACATGGAATGGCGAATTTTGCTGAGTTTAAGCAGATGATGAGAGGGGGTAGTTTTGCTGCTTTGGTGGACGTTGGGAAAGGGGCTCTCACGCTCCTAAAAGTCGTGAGACTCACGCACACAGCTGACTAGGACCAACTGACGACACATGAGATGGGTCAACAGTCAAATGTGTTTATTAGTTATGGGTTTCACGAGTTTGAGTGTTCAAATGGGAAACTCACAAGTTGGTGTATCGGCTTTCAAAAATCATGCAAGTTTAAGTGGCCAGGAAGTCATTTCGTCTATATTTAAAGTTGAACCCATATAATTTAAATCTTGGATCCACCTCTATTGGTAACCAAAGGCGGATGCAACATGGAGTTACCGGGTTCAACTGAATCCAGTACTTTTGGTTTGAAGCATAATTTTATGGGTAAAAATCACTAAAATTGTAATAAATAGTAGATATAAACCCGTTACTTTAAAAATATAATGAATTTCTTATTAGAAACTTTAAATATTGGACACACATAATTAAAATCATAGATTCGCCTATGTCGGTATCTAGCATATATATGTTAGGTAAGAACTTATTGACCCACTTAATAAGTTTGGTACCAAGCCCTCCACGTAGTTCATGAGCTTAAAAACCCTATTAAAAGGAGAATACTTGTCTTTTTTCTATGAAATTAATCAAAGTCAAATAAGATTAAAATTTCGTGCTAACTTTCTTTTTTTGGTAACTTTTTTTAATATATATACATTTCTAAGGAGTAGTAGTTAATAAATTCTTTTTAAGATGTCTTTGACACAGTTTGAAAAATACGTTGTTCAATAGAAATTTACCAACAAGATTGGGATATTCTCCTATTATTTAGCCTTTTTATTTTCAATAGTATATACATATACGATCGAATGGCATTTCTACAACCAACTCTCAGCAAAGTATCCTTGTGTTAGCATATTTAGTGGATGAGAATGGATCTTTTTTTTTTTGGTTAAAGAGGATATTTATATATACTAAACTACAAAAACATTACAAAGTACTGACAGTGCCGGGTACTATAATTCCCCTATTAGTACGATGTTTTGAGATACAATATTGATATTACATGCCAAAATTTTCCTAACAACTTCAGTTCCTAGGATGTCTGCCCAAAATACATCATTTACAAACACCGAAGGAACTGCTAGTAAGCTAGATCTTTCCAAAAAACTTGGCTTTGCTGCCTCTTTTGCTATAACGTCTGCCACCCTATTCTACTCTCAGTATGTGTGCCTTACCACGCCCCTGTCCATCATTTGCATTAACAACTTGCATTCACAAATCATGAAATCATATGTTAAGTTACCTGTGAGTAGCATTTGAATTATTTCTATCGAGTCTGTGTTGATGTCCAAAGGGATCAATCCATTTTTCTCAGCTAGCTGTAGACCTTTTAGGAGAGCTTTCAGTTTATCCATGGTGTTGATTGTATGTGGTATTTTTTTTCATATATCCCATAATCCAATCCCCATTATGATTCCTCAATACTACACATATTCATCATATTCCCAAGTTACCCCTAGTTGCCCCATCAATATTCAACTTATAGTACCCTCTCCTGGGGGGCTCCCATTTCATAATGGTTTGGAAAGGCTTCTTGTTGGTGATATTTTTCACTAACGTAAAATATTCAGATGCTTTACATATGGTGTTGGTGGTGCTGATTCTATCTTTTTTGTTGTTGAATAGGTTGTGATTCCTGCATAGCCAGATTGTTTAACCAAATAATTAGACCCTTTGACTAAAACTTATTTTTAAGATGAATACAGGTTACTGATAATCAAGAAAATGGAGAAAAATGAATAATAGACAATATTGCAGAAATATAGAAAATCGAAGTCAATTATATTCGGGAATCAGATGCCTTTACAAGCTGTATTCCCCTCCCTTATATAGGAGATTTTTATAACGTACAACTCTTGCTATGGTTGCTCATTAATGTCTAATTATGACATTAATGAGGCGTTACAAAGGATAACGGTAATTGGGTTACAGTTACATAACATTCGAGTAATCAATTGGGGGTCTTTGAATCTGCCCGTAGCTTTGTCTAGATTCGTTCTGACCGTGCCTCTTTCCTGTTTTGATCAAGTTGAGTTTTCCGTGGCTGATAAGCTCGAGGGTCTACTGAACGGTGCCTTTTTGTACCGTACCTCTTCAAAGGATCACATCCAGCTGTCGCGTTTTCCTGTGTCCACGTGACTGGTTGAGTTGTCAAAAGTTGGCTTACGTGTGAAACTCTTTTTTACCAATACAGATAGTCCCCCCACTTACCATATATTTAACGATTAATATTTGGTAAGTGAATATTCATTTATGGTGGGAATATTTTGCCGCCGCTTTTCCTCGAATCATTATATCCTTCTCTGAACCATAGGCGTCGTTTGTCACCTCCATTTAATGCTCGTACCATGTGTCCTTTTCGAATTGGTTCTGCATTTACTCGGTACCTTTTAGGGCTTTTGCGGATGTGCCAATCCCGAAGTGACATCTTCAATTATGAATTTTCATCATTATTTTTCTTTTTTCCCTATATTTGACGGTTGTCCTCAAGTATAAATACCTTTCTTCTTTTCTTTGCTTCCACGAAACACTTTTCTAACTTTTTCTTTTATAAAGAAATTTCTTCTTGACTTTGCAAACATGTCTTCTTCAAAGCAACCTCAAGGAGTAATTGATATTGAAAGTTTAACGCCATCTTCTGCTCTGACTAGGAGTCCGAGGGGTGGTAGACTTAGAAGTCTAGGATCCACTCCTTCGAGGGGCTCCTCTTCCCTCAGATAGTCCCTTCTTCTTCAACTAGATCTCTAGTTTCTCCAAGGTTTAGGGTTTCTCGGTCTCTGTCTAGAGGTAGAGGAGAACGCCTTTGTGAACCTGGAGTCGATGAAATTATCCCTGCTGAACTTGTTTTTGCTAGGGATAGTCAAGTTCTTGTAGACCAATCTTCTTCTCTTGAAAGTTTCGAAAGATATTCAACCCTTATAACTGAGGGTCATATTTCCCTTGTTCGTAGGGAGTGCTTTGGAGGTCTGACTTTCCTGTCTATATTCCGAATAGTAACCAAAGAATAACGTCTTACAAGACGGGATATTCTTTTTTTTATACGTATCCTTTCACTCTAGGGTTTAGACCCCCCATTGACCCAGTTATAATTGAGTTTTTCCGTTTTTTCAATATCTGCTTAGGACAAGTTGGTCCGCTTATGTGGCGAGTTGTTACATGTCTTAGGAGTTTGGATTCTTTAGCCTCGGTTTCTTTTACTTTCAATCATCTTATTCATCTCTACTCTCCTACCTTGTTTCATGAAGGGGTTTTCACTTTGACTGCTAGGAGCAAAAGAGTGTTGGTAACCCCTGGAGATGATAAGGATAGGGGTTAATACCTCCGGTATGTTGTTGTACCCACTGTTGGTTTAGTGGGTGAAGAAAATCTTCCCTTCCCTGAGAAGTGGAATCGCGCACGTGAGTATGCTTTAGCTCACATTTATTTACTTTTTCTCGTTTTGACTTGAGATGTTTTATTAACACCGTATCTGTTTCTTCTTCTCTCAGCAATCATGNGCTTCTTTTCTTACTCGAGTTTCTTCTTTCTTTGTCGTTTAACTTTTTCCCTTTTAATAGGGTTCTCTGCTCGTGGGGTGTCTGCTTCATATATCCCGAAGATGTCTTTGGCTCAGGCCCAAGAAATCATTATTGGTTCATCTTCCTCGAAGAGGAAGATTAGTGATTCTTTCTCTGTAGAAGAAGAAGAAGAGGGTGCTTTAGTGCACAGGCCACGGAGAAGGCGAGTGGTTGTAGATGATGAGCTTACATCCTTAACCTTGCCTTCCGTGTCTGTGATTGAGCCCCCTGTCCTTGATGATGTTTCACATTCCTCTATTCATGAGGGTGTTGATCTTGCTCCTCACGATGTCCCTTTGGCTGTTGTCTTTCCTGCTTCTTTGAGAGAGGCTGTCTCATCTGTTACTTTGGCTATTTCTGTTGCTTTGCCTGTAAATTTCTCTACTCTTCAACCCTCCGTGCCTGCTGCTTTGCCTGTGGCTTCTCCAGCTCCTTAACCTTCCGTGCCTGTTGATGTTCCATCTCTGCCTGATTCCATGCCTTCCGTTAGGGAAGTACGGTCTTCCAGCAGAGAGATGTGGAAGGTGGTAATAGAGGTTCTAGCTAAGGGGAATCTTTTCAAGAAAACGGGTGAGCCCGAAGTGTGGCTCAAGCCTTTGATAGGTCCCTCTAAGAAAGCAAAGCTAGCCAGCCACGGTGCTCTTACATGGGCCAATGAGGTCGTGCATACTTCTTTGAAGGTATGATGCAAGTTATCCTCTTTCATTTTCGTATATGAAATTTACCATATCTGACTGGTTTATTTCTTGTAGATTAACCTTATAGGCATGGAGCTTATGAAGAGGATTTCAAACANTCGATGCTGATAATTGGAAAGCACAGTATGATAGCCTAAGGATTGACATGGATGCTTTAGAAGAGGAAATGAGTACCTTGAAGCGGCAGATGAGGCCCATGGCAGCAGAACTGGCAGTAGCAAAGGCTTCTTCCAGTCAGGCTGATAAAGACAAGAGTGTTTTGGAGTTTTCATTCGCTAAGCAGTTGTCCCGTGCCTCAGAGGAGATTAGAGATTTGAAAAACTTGTTGGGGCAGAAGGAGGAATACTCAGGCGAGCTCGTGCAATCACTCACTCGTACTCAAGAAGATCTTCGTGAGGCTTTAGAAAAAGCTCAAACTTTAGAAGAGTCGATTGTACCATTATGCGCCGCCCATGAAGATGCGGAAGCGGAGAAGGACGGATTGAGAGCAGAGCTTCAAGTATGGGCAAAGGATTATGAAGATTTAGAAGAGGTGGCTGCTATTGATGTGAGTTGGGCGTACATGAACTCTCGCCTTGACACATTGATGGAAATGAGTCAAGAGGGCTTGACCTTAGTACTGAAATAGCCAAAACTAAGGAAGCCATGGAGAAGGCTCAACAAGGTCATAACCTATCTTCACCTGATGGTGAGATTCCAGCCGCTCATGCCTCTTCATCCCTAGTTGCTCCTGCTCCTTCTGCCAGTGAAGTCAACCCCTCTCTTAAAAAGATTTAGTTGGTTCATCCCTTTTATTTTATTTTTTTTCTTTGTATCAATTGGTGAATACCCCCAGTTCCATCGGGGGTAAATTTGGATTTCCTTAAAGTCCCCAAATGACAACTTAGGGGCACCACAATGTATATAAAAATTTTATACGGCTAAGTCTAAGTTAATACTTAGTTTAAGCCGATTTAATATTTAAATGTTAATTCGACTTTTGTTGAGTTTCTATTTCACTCTTTAAGTCTTTTGCATCCTTCATTTTTTGAGGTTTTAAATTTTCCTTCGAGTTTTGCATGTGGAATGCTTTAGACTACTCGTACCTTTTTTGTAATAGGCACGATGTCATATTAAATGTGTGACTTTTTGTAATAGGCACAGTTTATGGAAGAGAGCCCTTTATAATTGGTATGTAGAAGACGTCTCAACTTCATGATAATGCAATAGAGTGATAGGAATTTTACACATGTTTAAGAATGTTTCCAAGGAAAGTTTTTTGTTTGAATTTCCATGACATTTTACATGTGTTTGGTTATCGTCTAAAACTCATGTTTGCAACTGTTTTTGTTTAACAGATTTGATATACTCTTGTATTTCGTAACTATTTTTCATAGGTAACAGTTTTTCGATATTAATACAAGGAAACAACTATTTTTTACTAGTAACAATTTTTATAAAGATTGGGGTTTTTACCCGCAACTGTTTTGGAAACTGTTTTCTAATACGTACGAGGGAAATGTTTTCTTATTCGTAACTGTTTTTATTTGATAACAGTTTCTTGGACAAATACAGGGATTTAGATCTTTCATCCATAAATATTTTATTTCAGACCAGTTTTTTGAATGAGTACATTAATGATGATCTTTTACCCCTAACTGTTTTTGTTACAACAGATTTGAATATGTATAAAGATGTACATTTATTTCCCGTGACTAATATTTTGCCTTTCAACCTGAATATGCTCGAAGATTTTTGCTTTTTGCATTAGGCTTTGTATTTGGATGGCTCTTTTGATTTCTTTCGATTCTGCTCATGTCACTTGTCTCGTTGGGTAGATAGGTCTTCAGTCTCGAGCTTTTGACTTTCTGATAGTCTTCTTTGCTTCGTCTTAGCCTTCCATACCGTATAGTCCCCCAAGTGTTTGAGCTTTGAAGAATGAAATCTCGAGCACTTGATTATTCCTTCCTTGTGGTCCTTTTCCTGAAAAGGAAAAACATTCTGGACTCGAAGGTATATAGTTTTTTAGATGATGACTGCTTAACCCCTTTAAAAAGTCCATCAGAAAGTGTAACCCTAGACCGGGAATTGTGTTATTTCCTCGCGTCTTTGCATGTCTAATATCATCATCTGGTGATGGGTTAGCTTTGTGCCTATCATCTAAAAAGGTTAGTAAAATTTATAAATGTTCAAAATAAAATCGAACGTGTGATACCTGACGGTTGTATTCTTTTCTTTTAGAAGTAATACTTCTTTAGATGGATGGCGTTCCAGCTTATTGGTAGAACTCTGCCGGCCATAGCTTCCAACTCATAGGGGCCTTTCCCAGCTATGACTCGGATTTTGTAAGGTCCTTCCCAGTTTGGATTTAGCTTTCCTGCACCTGCTTCTTTCGTTGATTGAAAGACTTTTTTGAGGACGAAGTACCCAATATTAAAGTACCTGAGATGAGCTTTACGGTTGTAATAACGCTCTATGATTTATTTTTGATCTGCCATCCGTATTAATGTTGTTTCTCTCTGTGGTTCGAGCAGGTCCAGGTTGGTCCTTAATTCATCGTCATCTTCACCCTCCATGGCTGTTGAGAACCTTATGCTTGGTTCGCCAATATCCACAGGTATTAAGGCTTCTGAGCCATAAACAAGTGCGAACAGAGTTTCTCCCGTGGCTATTTTTGAAGTTGTTCTGTATGCCCATAGTACCACTGGTAACTCATCAGGCCAGTTTCCTTTGGCTTTATCCAACCGTTTCTTTAGATTGTTAATGATGACCTTATTCGTTGAATCAGCTTGACCATTAGTCACGGGGTGGTACGGCGTTGAAGTGATCCACTTGATTTGCCAACTTTCGAAGAATTATGTGATTTGCGAGCCTATGAATTGTGGGCCATATCACACACGATTTCCTTTGGTATTCCAAAGCGTCATATTATGTTTTGCCATAAGAAGCTTTTAACTTCCTTTTCTCGCACTTGTTTGAACGCTTCTGCCTCTGCCCATTTTGTAAAATAGTCGGTTAGCGCGAGTAAAAACCGTACATGTCCTTTAGCTGTGGGAAGAGGTCCCGCTATGTCCATGCCCCATTTCATGAAAGTCCATGAGGATATTATTGGATGTAATAATTCCGTTGGTCGATGCATGTTATTGGCAAACCTTTGGCATTTGTCACATTTGGATACGAAGTTCTCGGCTTCTTCTTCCATCTTAGGCCAATAATATCCAGCTCTTATTAGTGTTTTCACTAAGGATCTCGCCCCTGAGTGACTTCCACAGTGCCCTTCGTGGACTTCTTTCATCATAAATGCTGTTTGGTTAGGTCCGAGGAATTTAGCTAGGGGTCCTCCGAACATCTTGTGGTAAAGTGAGTTGCGAATAAGGTAGTATCGTGCAGCTTTGCGGCGAAGTGCTTGAGCTGCTTTCCTGCCTTCAGGTACGGTGCCATTCTGCAAAAAATTAAGGATTTCGTTTCTCCAGCCCCAGGTTAGGTTGTTGAAAGTTACCTCATTCCTGTCCTGGTCTATTATTGAATGAAATAGTTGAACGACAATTGTATTGTCTTTGTGCGTTACTTCCATGACTGCTGCAAGGTTAGCTAGTGCATCTGCTTCTGCATTTTCCTCTCTAGGTATTTGCATTACCTTCCATGTTTTGAATTGTCTCATGAGCTCTCGTGCTTTTTCGAGATATTGTTGCATTCTAGTCTCTCGAGCGATGTAAGTCCCCTGTATTTGATTTACCACCAGTTGGGAGTCGCTGTTGATCACAATTTGCTCGATTGAGAGCTCCCGTGCGAGTTCAAGCCCTGTAATAACAGCTTTGTATTCTGCTTCATTGTTAGTTATAGGATTAACACTTGACAACTTGTCGTATCTTTTCACCTGTGGGTGATATTAAGACTATGCCTAAGACGTCACCTTTTATATTTGAAGAACCATCAGTGAACAAGGTCCATAAGCCTGGATTAGCACCGTTAAAGAGTTGTAACTCTTTTTCTACTTCAGGTACAATGCTATTACTAAAGTCAACAATAAAATCAGCTAGTATTTGAGACTTAATTGCAGTCCTAGGCTGATAGATTATTTCATGCTCACTTAATTCTATGGCCCACTTGGCTAATCTTCCTGACAATTCCTGTTTATGCAGAATATTTCTTAAAGGATATGAGGTCACAACGGTGATTGGGTGGCATTGAAAATATGGTCGTAATTTTCTAGATGCCATTATTAAAGCTAAGGCTAACTTTTCCAGATGTGGATATCTAGTCTCAACATCTAGCAAAGTTTTACTTACATAATAGACAGGTGATTGTTTACCTTTTTCTTCTCTTACCAATACTGCACTTACAACAATTTCTGAGACAGCCAGGTAGATGTACAATCTTTCCCCTTCTTTTGGCTTTGAAAGCAGTGGTGGTTTCGATAGATAAATCTTCAGGTTCTTGAGGGCTTGCTGACATTCTTCAGTCCATTCGAACTGATTCTGCTTTTTGAGAACTGAGAAGAATTTAAAACTTTTTTCGGAAGATTTAGAAATAAACCTACCCAAAGCTGCTATTCTCCTTGTCAGTCGTTGAATCCTTTTTATTTGTTAAAATATCGGGTATTTCCTCTATAGATTTAATTTGAGCGGGATTTACGTATATTCCTCTGTTTGATACAAGGAAACCCAAAAATTTACCTGATTGCACTCCAAAAGCATATTTCTCTGGATTTAACTTCATATTATACCTGCATAAAATATCAAAAGCAGTAGAGAGATGCTGGAAATGGTCTTGTGCTTGTGTTGATCTTAACAACATATCATCAATATAGACTTCCATCGTCTTTCCTAGATGTTCTTGGAACATTTTAGTCACTAACCTTTGATAGGTGGCTCCAGCGTTTTTTAAGCCAAAAGGCATAACTTTATAACAGTAAGTCCCCCTGTTTGTAATGAAGGAAGTTTTTTCCTCATCTGAGGGATTCATTTTAATCTGATTATAACCAGAATATGCATCTAAGAAGCTCAATAATTCATGACCTGTTGTGGCATCAATCAATTTGATCTATATGTGGCAATGTGAATGAATCTTTGGGCCATGCTTTATTTAAGTCAGTATAATCTACCCATACTCTCCACTGTGTTTGCTAGCCAGTTAGAGCACGTTACCTCTCATATCGAACCAATCTTCAAGAGTTCCTGTACCTCTTCGTCGATCACTTGGTTCTTGAATGGTCCTTGCTTTCTTTTCTTCTGCTTAACAGGTACGAAGGATAGATCTTCATTTAGTTTATGAGTCATCACTTCTGGTGGGATGCCTGTCATATCTGAGTGGGACCACGCAAAGCAGTCTGCGTTAGCCTTTAAATAATCAATTAACTTACCTCTTCGAGCGGGGCCTAGCCTCGTGCCTATATACACTTTCTGCTCAGGCTTTTGTTCAGATAATGGAACAGCTTCGAGCTCCTCCGTAGTTGTTTTGATGTGCTCATCTTCCTCCGGTTCACGAATAACATCCGGTCTGGAATCTACATCTGTGTGGTATAGTACACCTTCCGTGGTAACTTGATTCTCCTTCTCGTAAGTATTTTCTTTCGTACCTATTTCAGCAATAATACCTTCCGTACCTATTTGGGTAGTAATTTCTTCCATGCTTGTTTGGGCTGTGTTACCTGCTTGGGAGATTCCCTTATCTCGTAATTCTTCCACCTCTATTTTCTTGTTGTAGTGTACCACAGAGTTTATATTTCTTGCGGTCTGCTGATCGCCTTTGATTTGTTGAATCCCCCATTCAGAGGGGAATTTAATTACCTGATGCAATGTGGAGGGTATCGCTTTCATGTCGTGGATCCATGGACTTCCCATGATCACGTTATAATCCATGTCAGTATCGATGACTTGGAACCTAGTACTTTTGATCACCCCCTCAGCATAAGTGTTAAGCTCAATTTCTCCTTTTGTTATAACCGTAGAGTTATCA